>JASAND010001916.1:0-54863 GCA_030248195.1 Trissonchulus latispiculum | reverse complement strand
TGAAGCATGGATCCTCAACCGACTCCGGATACTGAGTTTACCCTAATTTTTCTGTCTACTAACATTTCTGTACACTGTATTTGTCTGTTGCACCTAGAATCTGAAGTAGTTTAGTCCAACGAATGTTAACGTGCAGATGATTTTTGATGCATCTTTGAACCTAACCGCCAGTGAGCGCTAGTCTTGAGGAAGGCAAGCTGCTGAAACGTAACCTTACAGAAATTTGACTGAGGTTTCTTGATTTGAAAGAGATACTTGAATACTCAATGGGTTAGAGAAAGAGAAACTGAGTACCTTGATTGATTGATTAATTGAACCGCAGAATGATCAGTTACTTATTACCCCATAAACTGTTTCTATACGATAACTCATTCCGTACATGGTTCTATTTCTAGGCTGTTTGCTCAGCAATGGTTTTTCTGTTTTTGGTCCGATGGTCGTCAGTTGGTCCGTGGTTCGATCCCTTTTTCTGAATCGGAAGTTCGCAGTTCGATTCAGCACTATCATCAGTCATCAACGCTTGGACACTTTTCTTCACATCTCCCAATCCTGATTCTACCATTCACCCGCCAGAACCGTCTACTGACTCCTTCCCTGTGGCGCCCCACGTCGGCATCCGCCGATTTTCCTGACCGAAGGCACGCCTCACGCCTCGGTGAACACCCCTACCCCCGCCAGTACCGTCTTCTCAGTCCAACGCCCGGCGTGAATCTCCCACGCCCGGCGCTTCCCACTGGAATCACTGTCCCTCCGGGTGGCACGCCTGCACCCACTTCCACCGGCCGACGTGAACTGTAACCGGCCACCATCGCTGCTGCTACCGGATCTGCAGCTTGGAGCTCTGGCCGTCGCAGGTGTCCCTCCGGCCATCTCCCACCACCACAGCTACTGATTGCCACTACTACCGCACTGTCACCACGACCGACAAAATGATCAATATTAGACTAGAAGCTATGAACTCTGTATTTGTATGTATTATCATTATCTGTACAGTTGAGTTGTCTAGGTTGGAGCTTTATTGTCATTATAATTGCCATTATGTAAACGACTGATTGATGCTGTGGTTACTTGTTTGTTTCACTACACTTCCCCCCCTAGTAAACGCCTACCACATTTTTTGCGGTGGAGAGTGTGGAGGCAAGAGATTTCGTAACGTTACCCACGGGATAAACTAAAGCTGGAATTAGCTGTTTGACTCGAGTATTGGAGCTGAGTTTGATTTTAATTGGTATTGGAGCTGGTTTTGATTTTAATTGAATCTGTTGAATCTGTACAACTGTTGCTGGATTAGCTGGATCTGTCATGACTGTTGTGAATCTTTTGTGAATTGCTGTGATTGTATTAGCTAAGTTGGAGGATGACAATTTTGGTATTTTGGTGACGGTTTGGTCTTGATTCCTTGTATGACTGTTTTTGGGTGAAACTGTTTTGGGTCTTTGTTGCTAAATGGATCTTTGTTAAGAATTGTGCAGTGGACCGAAAAGTCGAGATAAGATGCTATTCCTAAGAAATGATGGATTATTTTGTTTGCTGAGTTTTACCAAAATTTGGGGTCTTATTACAGCAGGGCCCTGAGTGGGGTTAATACGTTCAAGTTTGGGAATTTTCGGAGCCCCACTCACCCCTTGAGCAAATATGCACGTCACATCTAAATGACGTTTCTCTTTACACTCAAAAACTCGCACGTGACATCAAAGAACTACAGAGGCGGCCGAAAGGCCCGCCTCTCGCACGTCACACACTCTTGATTGACAGGTCTTCCCCAAAACCCCAAAAATTCTCAAAATTGCCAGATCAGTCGTGGTTGTGCTGGCGAGTCGAGAGGTACGCTATTTTTCTGCTCTTGTTGGACTTGTTGGATTTTGACCGAGGGCCCTACTAGGGAGAGACCGGTCTTCACTTGGAGATTTGTGTAGGTCAATCAGGACCTGTCTGTTTTTAACCTTTATTGGCCAGCCACGACTCCCGTCTATTTTTACCGATTAACGCTATCTGTGACTATTCGACCTTTCCTATTTTCCATTTTCCCCCGCCGGAGGACCTGTCATTGGAATTGCACGACGCAACTGGACAAGGGATAACCAAGGTAACAGGAATCTGTAAGTTGGTGGTAACTAACGGCCTAAAACGGAAAATTGTGAGACTTTCAACGAGACGTCAAAAACTGAGGGAATTTAACAAGAAGCTAGTTTAACTTTCATCTTGATCCACTACTATCGCTTGTATCTTTGATGTGTATTTACTGTGTAATCGTACCTTCTCTATGTGTCTACCTAGATATTTGTGACCTTGTATTGGTAAAATTGTAGATAACTATATGCATGTATAATTATAATTGTGACCACTTAATTAAACTAATAATTTAATTTAACTATTGCGTGAATCGGCTTTACCTGCGCTTGAGCGAGAAAGAGAGTAGGAAGTTCAATACTTAGATCGCTAGAAAATAGGAAATAACTGTGAACGGATTATCTGGATTTAATGCTAGTTAGTTTCATAGTATGACCCCTGTGTATGCCCTTGAATGACCAGGGAATAGCAAGTATAGAGCAAGAATTCGACGTGGATTTTCCTGGAGGTGTGTCTAATCTGTAGAGAAAAGAGAATAAAACGACCCCCAAATATCCCTTTTCTTTACACAAACAACCGAACCGTTTAGGTCTGTTGCTGTTCAGTCTAAAGTGCCAGTGACCAAAGCTGAAACCTATAGCAACTGTGAACTGACTACAAAATTTGGAATCAGTATCAGCAAGATGTCATAATTTTAAGATTACATAGAGCAAACCGCTTATCTTCTTGATATCGTTTCGTTATGATATTCTGATAGCTTGTGATGGATGTAGACAATAGCCAATTACAGCCAATCAGAAGCTACCTCTCTAACAAAATTTGATTTGATGTTGATAACGCCTCCCACCCCAAATAGAAATATTGAAGACTTTGGCGCCAAATTTGAATCGCAAAATTATTCCCAAGTCGTCTGGACGACGCCACCTAAAACCAGCCGCAGCAACTACTGTTAGTTTGGGCCTCCCTTTGCAACTAATGAAAGAAAAGAAGGCGGGCGTTGATACCTACAAATCAAAGCTAACAATGAGCAAGAAAATTTTCGCACAGTACTAATATTTGCTACATTGAAATATATCTATCCATACTAGCATACAAAGAATGAACTTGAAATGATGGCATTATTAACATGGATTAGCAAATCTCACGTCGTCACTAGAGATGAGGATTTTGGCTCGCGGCTCGGCTCGGCTCGGCTCGGCTCGCGAGCCGAGCCGAGCCGAGCCGGCAACAATTTCTCCCGAGCCGAGCCGAGCCGAGCCGGAGAATTGAAACTCCGAGCCGAGCCGAGCCGAGCCGACCCTATTGAAAAATTTTAAGTTCACTGTAATTACTTGTGAATTTGTTCAAACCAAATAGCCAACAAATTCTGTTTTCTGTTTTCAACTTTGTCGTCTAACTTTCTGTTTTCCTTGTCTTTATTCATATCTTATTTCCACGCCAACTTAGTTTAAACGTTAGGCTGTGCTTGAAGTAAACTTATGCATGGTGTAGTTAGAAAGAAACATTTTGACAATTATTTCAACGTATCATATTTGGTAAATATTACAATTAAAATTTGCATTGTCTTACTACTGCGGCTTTGGGTTTTTGTAGTAATCTATCACATAGCAGAAAAGGTTGCTAAACTTCTGATTATATACCAGAAATACTTACTATTAATTTAGAGTTTAACATTATTTTGCGTAATTACAATTGACTACGATTATGTATGGCTGCGATCGGCAGAGAGCAATTAGAGGATTTGAAATTTTTTTAAAATTTAAAAATAATGCAAAAGAATTCTGAATTTTATTGTTGAGTTCTCAAGCATTTTGCTATTTATCAGATTATGCCTTTTCTAAAGACTGCGGAAAACAAAAAGTTTATTTCTGATTTTTTTCGGCCTTTATCCATGGCTCCTTTCCATATTGTATACATAGAATAAAATAATAAATTTTATGCAAAACAAGACGAATAGGTGCCCGCCCACTTTCGTAGAATATATATACATTTGCCAAATATCAATATAAAACCTTATAATCGTGGACTCTGCAGCTCACAGTGTCTCGGCAATAATGGAATTTTGGTGATTCACACTGATACACAAAAGCTAGACAGCTGTTTTCAGGCCTTTTGTCTAAGACAACGTAGAAAATCCACAATTCGGTGCAATCGGTCAAATTTCAAATTTCAAGCTGGGTGAGCCGAGCCGAGCCGAGCCGATCCACTTCAATATTCTTCCGAGCCGAGCCGAGCCGAGCCGGGTATGCCCGCGAGCCGAGCCGAGCCGAGCCGACCACATTTTCTCCCGAGCCGAGCCGAGCCGAGCCGGAAAATCTCGGCTCGTCCTCATCTCTAGTCGTCACACATATGCTTTTTCAATGGAAAAATAATAATAATAATAACAATATTAATTAGTGGGCACCATGGACAAACTTTTTCGTTAACTTTGTAGCATTTTTTGTGCTCTTTTTAACCATAATAAAATTATTGCAGTTCACCGAGCCGAATGTTCAGGAAATATTTTTTTAAACATTTAAATTTTGATGCCATTTTACAACATGAAAAATTAGATTTCAATTTAAATGTTTAAAAAATTATTTGCGAACCATTACTTCGGTTAACTTCAATAATTTTGTTATGGTTGGAAAGAGCACAAAAAACGCAACAAAGTTAATGCAAAAGTTTGTTAATGGTGTCCAATACTTTGTAGTAACAGAATTAACTTTATTAACTGAAGCGTGTTTGTGCAGTGTTGGGCGCGGGCCGCGGGTACCCGCGGGCACCCGCGGGTACCCGCGGGGCGGGGCGGGGCGGGCCAAAAATTAGTACCCGCAGTGGCCCGCGCGGGCCGATGCGGGCCGATTTTTTGTGAGACGGTAAGAAAGTTTGAATTTTTCACGAATTCTATTCTAACATTATAATGGAACTTTTCCTCATTGAAATATATTTTAATATTATATGCCTTATCTTCCTTTTCCCACTTCTCTTTTCCTTATAATTTTGAATATTATTCATTTACCATTTTCTGCAGCTAATAACCGGCGCTTGATCTTGGTGAACTCGATTTGTTCAAATTGAAAACAAATGTTTACGATCTTTGTCTGCTCTTGTCACCTTAGGCCGTTTTACCCTATTTTTTAATAGTTTTCAATTTATCAGCGTTGGTTGGTTGGTCGTTTCTTTAGAACGTCGTTTTCAAACGAAGTAATTCTCTCAAATTTCAGAATTGGAAAGAGGTCGAGTTTTGCTTGCAAGGAAACATTTTGCTGACGACATAAAACAAGCAAAGGTATTTTCCTGATTTTCAGACAGACCAGTTAAATTACAGACTGACTGTATTTAAACACCGATTTCTCCTTTGACTTGACCATTGAGAATTTTGTGTGTTCATAACACGTAAACATAGCAAATTTTAAATGTTTAAATCTTAATTTCTGCACTTTCAGCATACTATCAAATAGAAAACGTTTTGTTCAAGCCAATCCGGACCCGTCTTAGTGAACCATTTGGCCATTTGACGAAATTAAAAATTTGGCTTCAATTTTACTTGATGTCGGTCACCTGGACAACACACAGAAAGATAGATAAAAGGTAAAATTTATACCGAATTGACCAGGAGGCTCTACGGAGCTAAGAATTGCATGAACTTTCCTTTTGCTGCTACAAAAGATTTTTCTTGAAATTTGGGTCTTTTCTCACACATGGAGTTTTCCCCACCGAGTCCAGGTCATCCCCAGGTCGCACCAAAGGCAGGCACTACAGTCAAATAGCACATGCCACCGCAAAGTTTAAGACATACCCTCTGTGTAACTGTAAACTGTAATTCGTTTTCTTTGGGGACTGTTTTCCAGTAGTTTAGGATGGTACTCCAAAATTCACCGAAATTTTCAGTCATAAATAAATAGCTGAGAAGCAGTGGGAGGCTACAATAATACAGCCGCTAGGCCAAAATTCTTACATTAGAAGTCAATAAAAATTTGAAAAACGCACTACTGCAGCTATATGAAAGATTTTGAAAACTCGCGCTTATATGACAGTTTCTATGAAAAAACGACGAATAATCAATGAAAGTAGCAATTATTCAAGGCTATGATGCTTGCATAACCGAAATTTAGTTGCGGGCCGCCGCGGGCCAAATTTTACTGATGCGGGCCGCGGGCCAGCCCTGTGCGGGCCAAAACTCTGAGCGCGGGCTGCGGGGCGGGTGCGGGCCGCAAATTTCGGCCCGCGTCCAACACTGTGTTTGTGGACTCAGCGTAGCTGCTGCTGGCCAGGGCCCTAGGTTTAGTAGCCCTCGAAATTATTACGTGAATAAGATCGCCCTTCACTAAAGTTAGAACCCTAAATGTAGTGTCACTTGACCCTAAAAAGGGACACTTTTTAGTGGAGCTTTGTGAATACGGCCCCAGATCATTCTGGTCGTACAAGTTGATATTTTTATTTTATAAAGAATTAAGTTGTAAATTGTAAATAATGGAAATTGTAAATAATATAATTTGTAAACTAAAAACGATAAATTGTAAGAAGAATTTGATGCCTTCAGTGTACAAACTGCTAAGATACTTTTGCACTACTTTTTAAAATAGCCATTGAAAAACGTTTATTGATGATCTGTAATCTATAGGATCAAAATGAAAATTTAGAACTTGCTTCGCCATTACGTCTTTCGTTCATGGCACTGATGAAAGGGGTCGATTAATCAGGAGAACGCTATCTCGATATCTCAATCTCATGGCGGTGCTGACGTTGAGTTCAGTCAGTCTTCCGGTCAAAAAACGATTTCCTACTTTTGATCATATGATTGATGCAGGTTTGGAACAGAAACTTGTTCTTACATAGTCTGATTGTCTATTAGGAATACGTCGAAAATGCAGCAGCTTTGCCTTTACGTTTTGAAGTCCAAAAACAAAAACTATGGGTGTGTAAAGATTCAATGTGTAGACTATTGCTAACTGAAGCAAAGCTAATTATTTCACTGTTTATGTGTAAGATTTGGTTTATAGGATTTATTTGTTTTTTGTTTATTTTGTTTTTCTTTATTTCAGGATTCATGACAGAGGACGAAAAAGATTTCATCAAAAATACACCAAGTCCATATGGGACGTATTTCCAGCCTGGTGTTTGGTTCATGAATCTTGTGGTTCAAGCAAAAAGAGAGGGTCGAATATACGATGATATGCATTTCAAAGCAATTTTTGATGTAAAATTTCCAAGTCTATTTGATTATAGTCCATGCAGATTTAGGATCAAGTAAACAATTTCCCCCCAAATTCTCAAGTAAACTATCTTCCCCCCCCCCAACGCTTTATCTCACTCAAAACTTTACAAATTTAGTTCAAATTTTGTGTGGGTGCATTCCAACATATATTTGCTTGATTGGTAATGAAATTTTAAAACTTTAATTTACTTAACTTGAAACTTAAATTTACTTGATCCCAGATTTAGAATCATTTCTGAATAATTTCACAGAATCCAATCTAGAAAGTTATTCCCATTATCGTTCTTTATTTAAAGATTAAACTGATTAACACATTAACTTAGTCGTACTAATTGTAAAATAGGGTCATTATTAATGAATTTGTCAAATCTTAAAAAATAATGATGGTAAGTTTTATGGTTTTATTTTTACGATCCAAGCTCAAGGCTCCAAATTGGAAATTGTTGAGATGAAAAATTCTAAAGCGTACCTGCTATGTAAATTTGCACAGTAATAATCAAGTATCCATACATAATCTCATAGTACTTTTAGGAAATGGTGACCTATCGTGGTTGGTGTGGTATGCTTTTCTCATACGATTGGATCAGCGTTCCATTGGTGTACACTCAGGTAACTGTTCCACTGGATAACACGACTGTGAGCAGAGAATTTTGGCTTCTGAGTTATTCAAAGATGTCTTGGATATTTTCTGTCGGAAACATTAAAATTCAAAATATAGAAATTTTATACTTGGCATACAGGGTTAGTCCATGCTGATTTTTATAAACTACATCTAAATCATTGGTTCCGAATATCTGCGCGTTTCTAACTTAAAATGTAACAAATGATATATTTACTTGTTGCTTCAGGCTGTTACCATTGCTGTTTATACCTATTTTATATCTTGTTTGTTTGGACGACAGTTTCTGTATGTCGACGATGTAGCGGTTGGGACGGACGGAAATCTAGCACAGTTCTTTCCTTTGCTAACAATGTTCCAGTTTTTCTTTTATGCTGGCTGGCTGAAGGTAAGGTTCTGGAAACATACTCCATCGAAGCAATACGGAATCACTGTTAGTTGAAAACATATTTGGCGACGAGGGTTGGAAACGTCTGGTGGTAACTAACGCGGAAAAGCAAGGCAATGAAACATTTCTATTGAAACGCAACCAACAAAGTACGAACTCTCAAAGACTCGAGCAAAACCTGAACCCACATTTTGTTTTTCACACTTTAATACTTTTCAATACACTACAGTTAGTACACATCAATGATAGAAAAGTTATTAAAATTTGGTAAACCATTCAAATATGAGTCTTTAAAATTTCTAATTGAAGGTTAATTAAGACTGCCGAACCTTTTCAACCTTTGAAAACATTTTTTCAGACTGCCGAACAATTGCTCAATCCCCTTGGCGAAGATGAAGACGATTTTGAACTGAATTATATGCTGGACCGAAACGTCCAAGTAATGATTCTGTCGTAAATTTTAGCCCTAAAAGTTTCCACATTGGTCATGCATTTTAGGTCATCGTTTTTGTGTCAAGCCGGTGCAACTCTTGCATTGCACAGGCAGGAATAACAAATGCCTTGCAAATAACATCAATGCTCTCTCAAGTCTGGTACTCACCCCATCACTAGGAAGCCAAAAACCATTGTCAACCAGCTGATGCTTAAAGTAGACCCTAAAATGTTGACAGATTTCTGTCGAAGTCTACTTCAGCCGTAGCTGAGTGTTCAGAACAACGATTTAAGATATTAGGCCGGAATGTGGGAACTTTTTGATATTCAACAATATCAGCCACATACTCAGGGCGTATTATATTTTGTTAGCAAATTATGTAACTCCAGATTTGCATTTAGATCAGCTACCTGATTGTGGACACACTTCATGCCAAATATCCGAAAGTTGAGAAAGATGCCTTCTGGGATGACACTGAGCCAGATCTACCATACACAGAAGCCGCTGCTTCAGATGCCAATGTACTTCCATTTTTGGGCAGTACAAACGATATACAGTACGTTTTCTCTTTAACCCCAGAGTGGCTGTGAACAATAAATGCAACAACTACAGCCGGCTTGTTAAGAAAGTCTCCAAACAATGTGCGGAGTCCATTTGAAGCAGTCTGTATTTAGTCTGTCAGGACCGCACACTGGAATTATACGCGAAACTTTTGTGAAAACATAATATAAATTGAAATGAAAATATGAAGTTACATATTACCATATTGCGTTGGCTATTGAGCTTTGATGGTAACTGGCAACTTTAATACGCAAAGTGTGGTATAGTATTGCGTAGATGTAGAGATGAGCATTTCGGCCAGTCGGCCCAGCGCGCGGGTCGGGCCCAGCCCGGCCGACATCCATTGTTTAGTTAGACTTCCCGGACCGTCCGGGCGGAGAAGTTTATTAACTGCGGGTCGAAGCATGTCGAAACGGGCCTGAACGACTCTTAGTTATGAACAATTAAAATTAGCTAAAAATTTACTCATTCTGGTCATCTTAGACCAGAGTTTAACATTTGTCAGTACAATTTAGCGCCTCCATATTGTGTCAAAGAATTTGGAATAATATTATCAGTAAGATTTTGAATATAAGCTTTTCCGGCCGGTCCCAGGTGAATTTTGTGAGCTTGGGGACGACCGAAACATTTTGCAAGAGGGCGGGGACAGTCCGGCCCAACCCAAATTTTGGAGGGGGCCGGGCCGAAAAGATCCGGCCCAAGCTCATCTCTGGTATTGCGTAAAGCGTAGAGTAAAAATGCGCATTTGCGTTCAAAGTGCAAAGCGTATCTTGTATTTATTTAACTCTTTATAGTTTTTAATCATGAAACATTTGTTCTTTGTTTCAGAGTCCCTCGCGGATATTTCTGGCAGTCCTCTCGTACTGATGACCCTGAAGAAGCAGCTGCTTTCGCAAATAGAAAGATTACAACAGTTTCCACAACTGCGCCCGCATTTTATAGATCTGCATCAAGATCTGATTCAATCGTTCAAACACGACCAGGACGAAAAATCTCAAACTGGCTTAGAAATCCTAAAATTTCAGGACTGATGGGTCGTCGACCAAGTCGTGCCAGCAGAAAGCAGTCCACAATTTCTAACAGCATGGATGGTTCTGTGTCCCCCGATCCTGAAAAGTTTCCAAACGGGTTTCCGTTTCCCAAAAAAGCCTCAACATCTCGCCTTCCTAACGGCGCGGAAGCTGAACCGTCAGAAACGGAGCGAAAAGTTTCGTTCTCCGGCGATAAATATAGTGGCAGCGGTCGCAAACCGAAATACTCAACTCAAATGCCTCAACTCCAAGAAGAAATCACAGAAAATTCACTGGACGACGAATCTGCACAGACGGAAGAACAGACGAACTCAGGATTGGACAATGTTGCATTTGCGGAGGAGAACGAGGACGAAGAAAAATGAGAAAGAATTAAAAATATTCTACACAGTTCTACAAGTTCTGCACAAATCCTTGGTGCTTACAAAAATGTTCATTTACAGATATTTTGCTAAGTTGTTATGTTAGGAAAAAAATCATCATTCTGTAAATCTGTTAGGAATGCCGTAAAAATAATTTTGCAGACAATTTTGGGGACCTTCCAAGCTTAAATTAAAAATTTTCAGTTAACATTAAAATTTAATGCAACGTTTTCATACAGTATAGCCGATTTTGTGAAATTACACACGCACAGTAAATCCTGGCGTCTTAACAAGCTTACTGTACAACTATTTCTTCAGGAACAAAATCCTAGTGCCTAACCAATCGCATTAGCAATAGTTTTTCATCGAATACAAACTACTGACTTGTTGTTGACCTTTCGGGATGATCGAGCCTGATCTTCTGGAATGTTGGGAACCGCCAATACAACACTCTTCTTCCCAGGCTGAGATCCAGACGACCATCCAGAGATCACGATAGGAGGGCTCAGCAGCTAAATTGAAAGAATAAATGACTCGGCATGACCTTCAATCCAGCATATTCCCCCATCCCATTATTTTCCATGCCTAAGGCACCTTGAGCGGCTTTCGGGATAGGAAAGGAATTAATAGAACTAAATTCGTCATAGGGGAGCGGAAAAATCATAGCGCAATCAAAGTTGACTCCGAAAGCTACACAAGTACTGTAGATATTAAACAGAGTCGGCTCCTTCGACAAAAAGACAGGGATCGACTAAAACAGGGGTACGCTAGGGATAAGTGATTGGGCTATTTGAAAAGTTAGACCGCCCTCTACCAAGACTGCAGCTGAAGTGCAGTTCAAAGCAGGACTGAACTTCAGTCTCTGAGTTGTCAGCTGTTGTGATCAGTTGTCCTTTTTCTGTACCTACCTACGTCTTGGATTATGTTTGTCGGCTGTCTCGTCCGTTGTCTAGAGATAGCCTTATTTTACTTTGGTCTTGAAGACCTCCCGTTTCCTGTACGAGACTGACTTGGAGAATAGGATTGTATTTACCTGAGGCTCGCTGCAAATCCGTTTCTCATTTATATTTACGGAATTCCCATTTTTCTATCGCATTGGAGTATTAAATGTTATGCTTTGAGTCAAACATATATATTTGTTGGATTGATAGAACGTATAGTCCTATGTAGCACTTAGACTGGTCTGATAGTTGAGGAAGGAGTTGTGTGTGTACTAATAAATCGGTGAGCCTAGGTTGATACGATGCAGCCCGCATCCCGATCATCTCAGTGGTCATTCAATTTGGAGGAAATCTAAGTTACAACTAGGGAACAAGGTGGTATGTTTTATGCGTCACTGATAAGTACAAAGATATCGGTCTGTCAATTGGATTGTGGTTTGTGGTCAGATTGGACCTTCTGTGACTTTACTTGTTGGGGCCAGTCACGACTCGGTATTTCTTTACATTTGTTTGATGTTTACGTCTGCTTGATTACTGTGCCTTTCCCATTTTCTTTTCCCAGTCCTGTACATTGGACACAACACACCACGAACAGGGATTGATTAATCTGAAAGAAACATATACAGTAAATCTTCTTGAATCGACCGTGTCTAATTGAGTTGTTGATGTGAGGTCTGTTTTACTGACAGGCAGATCTTGCTACAAACTATATTTTCTCATCGGAAGAATTTGTTCCATACCTAGTTAGAATCAGCAATTTAGGCAAAGCACTCTATTCAGAATCTTTCCTGGTGTTTTATTTCAACTAGCTAAAAATATACAACTAGTAAAACTGTAAACATCACAACCTATGGTTAATGGGCATTAGCTTAGAACTTCTGTCGGTATTTTTGCCAAACACGCCTATCAAAAACCTTTGGTTATTGACAAACCAGATAAAACCTGCCAAGGTGAAATGTAGTCTAAGTTATTAAAAAGTGCAAAAGTCAATATGTAAAAGCTTTTAACATTCCCTGTAATATGTATGTTCAGCACATATTTGCGTCTTCTAAAAGTATATCTAGCCCGTACCTACTGCCACCAACTGTTTCATTCCCTTCGTAATTTCTATGGTTCCGCGTTCAATATTATTTCTATATGCCTTATTGCCAGAAATATTATTAGCAGCTACAAGCATTATTGTCATTACTTCGTGTTAAAGTAAAGAGTTGGAAAGGCTTTCCAAGACACGCTGTGCTACAGTAGGCAACCCAGGAAAAGCTTACATTATTCTGGAATGCATTATCTGCCTTAGCATTGACATTATTGACATTTGAGGCTACACAGATAATTTGTGCTACGTTTCCGAAAACTACTTTCTTCTTATATTTTCAGAGAAGAATTTCAACTTATTAAGGATGACTGTTACGTATTCATTAGATGTCTGTACCGCAAAATTTTCAGGCCTGACAAGACTGCTGATTCGATGGCGAGGCAGTATCTATAAGCTTGTGTATCGAGAATTCCTGCTGTTCACCGTTATTTATTATGCTCTAGTCGTCCTTTACAGGGTGGGCCTGAATGACGACCAGCAAAAGTAAATAGTTGTAATATTCTGTATTAATTAAATTAACTATTAAAATTATTGTACTGGGCTAAGGAAAACATAAGAAGCCAATGACGCATGATGCCAGCTGCTGCAAACTATAACCATAACACTATAACAAACTATTTATGTTTCAGAAGTTTTGAATCACTGGTGAAGTACTTTCGAAAGTTCGGGGACAGTCTGCCAATGTCATTCATCCTGAGTTTCTATGTTTCTTTGGTGATTGGACGTTGGTGGGACCAGTATATGAATCTCCCTTGTCCGGATTGGTATGTATGGATGGATAGACATAAAATTTCTCTTAACACAGGAAAAATTTATGCCTGATTATTGCAAAGATTTTACGTGAAATAAAAATGTGTGCTGTTAAATGTTAATGAGCGGCATAAATCGACAAGATATAATTTAAT
This sequence comes from Trissonchulus latispiculum, assembly GCA_030248195.1. Lineage (NCBI taxonomy): Eukaryota > Metazoa > Nematoda > Enoplea > Enoplida > Ironidae > Trissonchulus > Trissonchulus latispiculum. Next base: position 41,260 of record JASAND010001916.1, on the reverse strand, counting down.
TTAGTACTCTGTACTGTATATCAACGTACTCATCTGCTGTTGGGGAAGATGGGCGACTCTTGAGAAGAACTTTAAGCAGATACTTGAATCAGATGATAATTTTGACTTATGCTTCGATCAGTATGCCAGTGAAAAAGCGATTTCCTACAAATAATCATATCGTTGAAGCTGGTAAGTGCGTTACGAATATTTCCATTCCGTGTATAAATTCTCCTTGTTGAATTACTACTTACTCGTGGGTTTACACCTGGTAGTTTGCACGAAATGAATTTTGTATATTATATATCTAGCATTACAAATTTTGCTTAATTTAACAGGATTCATGACAGCAGAAGAAAAGTATTTGCTGGAAACTACACCGAGCCCTCATGGAACATTTTTCATTCCCGGAATTTGGTTTGTCAACACATTGAAGAAAGCAAGGAAAGAAAATTGTATTGACAGCGATATCGGATTGAAATTGATACTAGAAGTGAGGCTGCATCTTAGAATTATGATACCTAAGATTTGAGATTGTTCAGTTCTTACAGTTTTTAGAATTTTGAGATTATAAGACATTGTTTCTTTCACGTACGTTCATAGATACGAAATTGTCTGTCTTTTGAATTTAGTCTCTGCTTTTCTTCTTTTAGGAGTTCATAAAATTTCGCAATAACTGTGGAATGCTTTTCAGCTATGATTGGATCAGTGTTCCTCTTGTGTACACTCAAGTATGTTGAGGAGTGCCGCCAGGTGCCAAGTCCTTATTGGTGTCGATTTCGCTCGTTTTCACATATATTGATCCTTCGTATGTATCCAATAAAAGGCGAATTTTCAGTCCAATAAGTAATTGAAATTCAAATCCGTAGGCCCGAGAATCAAAAGAATTAGCAAACAACGGATTGTCACTGCGGCATCTCAAGGCTAGAAAACGTCGGGCCTGAGGCGAGATCAAACCTGTACTATTCGGTTTAGCATACTCTATTGGTTGAAACAGGCAGGCTTAATTTAAACAAAGCTTTAAACTTAAATCCAAGCTTTAGTGAAAGAGCTTTTGAATGTTTAAGAAGGTATTTCATTTGATGCCATTGCTCTGAGCGAAACCTTGACGGTCTTTTGGTGGGATGTCGTGACTTTGGAGAGATCAAAGTTTGCACTAAGTTAAAAAGCATGTTTAGTTGTTAAATTGAAACGTTGGGGTGTGCAGCAGTAAATCAACTACACACACCACTACACAGAGGCAGTCCTCTGTCTAAAAAGTGTATTCTCGTTGCTCAAAATGAGGTTTTAGAAATTGCTGTCATCCTTGATAGATTCGCAGTTTGATCAAAAACTGAGAAAAGTCAGGAAGTAAAGCGAAGATGCGACGCATTTGATTTTATATTTCTCTACGGTAAAAACGTTTACCTCATTTAGGCTGTTACAATAGCGGTGTACACATTCTTCGTTACCTGTCTGTTTGGCCGTCAATACTTGTACACTGATGATGATATTACTTCTACAGAAGGATCTTTAGCCAGATACGTGCCACTGCTCACATGGTTCCAGTTCTTCTTTTATGCCGGGTGGCTAAAGGTTTGATCTAAATTTTAGCTACCCTAACCGTAGCTAAATGTTATGACGTACTTTTAATGGCCGTTATCATAAAGCCCGGCCAGATTTGTTTATCTGAAAGTTTCATCGTGCTCAACACCTGGGAATCAGGTATGTTATAAACTGTCGTGAAGTAAAGTTGTTTTCGTGCAGTTGCGAAATCAATTAAAATCGCCAAAGGTAGGTGTAATTACCGCTACAGTTAATAAAGTATGAGCAATCTGTGAAATCTGTTTTTGCAGTAAACTGATGATACATACAAGTATCGATGTTTCAGACAGCCGAACAGATTTTGAATCCTTTGGGTGAAGACGATGATGACTTCGAACTAAATTATTTGATCGACAGAAATTTTCAGGTGAAACAAGCCGTTGTGCGTCGTCAGATCTGCTTGGGATTTATGTTTTCTGTCCGTGTCCTTCGTCTCTTCAACTTTTGTCTGCCATTCTCCGAACCACGGGGAGTAGCACAATAGGTCTCTTTGAGTAGTGTTGTCATCCGGGCCTGTTTCAGGCTCGGGGCCTGGGCCGGTCCTGGACCGAACCTGGACCAATCCGGGCTCGGATTTTTTTTCGAAATAGGTCCGGACTATTTCCCGAAACGTTTCCGCGCCAAAAGAAAAATTGATATAAATGGGTAGAAAAATGCCAAGTTTTACTGAGAATCCTTGAAACTAGAAGCTTTCCACTTCAACTGAATTGAAAATATTAATGTGCCGTACAATATATAAAGCTTTGATTAAAACTAGTATCATTGCTGTTTAGACATTTTTACTCCGCTAGAGCTCAAAACCGTTCTCGAGATACCGAGATTGGTTTCATTCAAATCTTTTCAATGATGTGTGCGATTGGTGAGTGACGTATTAAATTATTATACCTATTCTTTTATTGAGACGACGAGAAAACTCTAAGAGACAAACAGGAGAGGTTACAAGAATGAATGCACAATAAAGTTATATTTTAGATTAAGGGCCATTGCTTTTATGCCATTTATTGTTTTTGCATGATATGACATTTTTTACATTTATTTCCTTTCATGTTTATTATTTTCTAAAAACTTCATCAAAACTCATTTTTACTAATTTTGATCATTCGGGCCGTTTTCGGGCCCGACATCCATATCGGACAGGCCTTTTTCGGGCCCTAAATCCGGGTCGGACCTAGGGCCTGTTTCGGACCCGGATGAGTAGGAACGGCCCGGCCCGGAATTTTTTCTAACGTGACAACACTATCTTTGGGTGCTTAGTGCTGGGCATCTCGACAAAAAACCATTGTGCGTCATTCTTTTATTCAGATTTACTTGAAAATTTTAAAGAAATAACGTTGTGAAATTTGGTGGTATCTAATTTAAAATTACATTTCAGGTATCAATGCTGGTCGCTGATACAATATATGAAAAACAGCCGCAAATGGAAAAAGATCCATTTTGGGATGAATTCAAACAGATTGTCCCTTACACTGGAGGCTCCCTGCCAACGCCCGTCAATTTACCCTTTCTGGGCAGCGTACACAAACTTAGGTAAGCTTAATGACTATTATGGCCAATTTCCACTGGGAGGTTAGCAAATAAACAAACAGAATAATTTCCGCTCACACTGTAGATGAGTGAATGAACAGGTAATTTTGAACCACACATGGAATAAGAGCGTTTAATTTTTCCAGTCAATATAATTGTTCAAATCGAGCTGGAGAAGGTTCCTGGTCAGTGACGCAAGTAAGCAAATTTACGTGATTGATATCATGTTTGGATAAAATTTATTGTGTTATTATCGAGTAATTTTTTATTACAAACTAAACTATGTGGTGTTCATTTCAGTGTCCCGACTGGAGCAACCTGGAATCGAGCCACATCCTTGGTGGAACCAGCACCACGAAGACTCTCTTCATTGCCGTCCTTGTTCACCAGAAAAATGTCCTCCTGGCTTGAGGAAAGAAAAATATCCAGTATCTTTTCACGACATACCAGCAAACGGAGAACCAAAAGTCAGCGAGCAACTTCCTTGTCTCCTATATTTGAAACGCCAGAAGAGCCTTGCCCTAAGCCTGAGGAGTCCGTTACCAGTGCTGAAGACGTCGCAGTTAAGAATCAACGGACTACTGTTGCGGAAACCCACAGCACAAAGCCATTAAAACCCAAGAATGGTAGACGACTAGCGTTTTCTGAGTCTACTGTACCAGAAAGAAGCGTCAACGGTGTCTACAACATATCATTCACGTCTGACAATGACTCCTCCACTTGCTAATCTGCAGGTTTTAGATAAATGTAACATTAAGCAAGTGCATGTGATGTTTGACATGGTATTTGTTCATTATTAAAATACTATTGTATAGTGCATTTTTGTGTTATGGTTTTAAATCGTTGTGAAGAATTCTTTTTACGCGGGTATGCAGGTGTTTAACGATGAAGGTGATTATTGGAACAATGTGGGTCTTTCAATGTTCTAATTGTACTGTACCACCTCTCAGGAGGCAGGAAGTAGAGGCCTGCACAGGTAAAATTTTTGGATTTAAAAGATTAGTTCGGCCGTCAGAACAATTTGTAAGACAAAAGACAAGATAAATTAAATGACACTGTTCTAAACATTAGACTTGCAAAATTAACCAGCGTCAGGGTTCTTTTTGGCTCTTTAGTTCTACAAAACTTATCAAAACGTGTGAAAAATCACTGTATTTTAATTTTACAGGTGTTGCCAAATTTGTCTCAGTTTACTTGTGCGACACGTGCAGTCATTAAACTGGCTTTATCAGGCTACCAAGCCCATTCACATCTTATCGCTGACTATAAGGCGTCAAGGAACAAAACATCATTTGTTTTGTTAAGTTTACGCAGCACTTTAATTTTAGTTAGCACATATAGTCTTTTGTAAAATGACGATAACGTATTCACTGGATGTAAGTAATACCCGCCTTTCTGGATTCCTTCGACTGCTGGCCAAATGGAGAGGAAGTATATACAAACTCGTTTATCGGGAGCTTATCTTGTTTTTATTAATATATTACGCTCTGGCGGTGATATATCGCCTCATCCCGCTTACCGATTCTCAGCGAGCGTAAGTTTAAATGTTTCTAGAATACGAGCAATACAACACAAGCAAGAATTTACCCCTGGACTGAACTTCAGCCTATAACATGTTATGAGTGTAAGAAATTAAATTGTCACTTCAGCACCTGAGACCCGAAAAATTCGGACCTCGGGTGGGACTCGAACCCACGACTTTCGGATGAACGCCCCGACGCTCTGCCAACTGAGCTACCGAGGCTACAGTCGCACCAAGCTAGAGGCACTAATCACTACTAGGCAACTACTAGTCGCACTAAGCAAGACCACATGTCACGACGAGTGCAAAATGCCTCTAAATATTTCAAGACTTTTCCGTCCCAATCCAGTCCCAATCTTTTCGGACAGTTGAAAATTATTTCAAAATAAGAACTTTATTTCGAGACATATTTCAATATTTCCTGAAAGTTGAAAATTTGTCTCGAAATATTCCATAACTTCCGAGAAAGTTTGAAAATAGTTCGAGACAATTTTTTCAAAGGTGCAAACTTTCGAGACATATTTCGAGCCAAACCCCAAGCTTTCGAGTCTTTTTCTCAACTTTTCGGAAACTCTCTGCACTCGCTGTGCACTTTAACGCGGCAGACCCATAACAGACCACAAAGATTCTGCACAAAAGCAAAATAATTTTTATTGAAGATTTCTAAGTGAGCAAATTTAACTGCAATTCTACTTTTCAGAGCTTACGAAGACGTTGTACGTTACTTTCGAGGATTCAACTTAAACCTTCCAATGTCATTTATTCTGAGTTTCTATGTCAACTTGGTTATAGGAAGGTGGTGGAACCAGTACATGAATTTACCATGGCCCGACAGGTATTTTTGCAGTCATAGCATGGTGGTTTTCAGAACGCTGTTGCGGACAGAAAACTAATGCTCTCGATTAAACCACCACTACGCACGTAATCACGACTTTATTCGGAACAGTGTTACACTAGTCAACAAAGTACTTGATGTGATCACAATCACAGACAGCTGTTTTGACATTATGCATTTTTATAAAATTAATGCAAAACAAACCGTAAACCTGATCGTTAGCCACAAATCAGATCAGCGGTAACAATTAGGAAGCCAGGTTTACATTAAAATTGAGCTTAACATTTTCTTTTTCAATTTATACGATTGAATCATGTGCTTCGTAGCAACTGCAATCGGAATTCCCTGCCTAAAACTCCTAATGTGGCAACAAGACAGTACGGTTTTTTATTGGGGAAACCGTATATATGAATGCTTTGACACATTTTGAACCACACTTTTATTCCAATAGATGTGTATTCGCTATTACATCAATCGTTCACGGCGTTGATGACAGAGGTCGGATGATCAGACGGACTCTTGCCAGATATCTCAATATTATAGCAGTGATCACCTTACAGTCTGTCAGCATGCCGGTTAAGAAACGGTTTCCAACATTGAAACATGTCGTTGATGCAGGTAAGCAGTTCATATACAATAAAGATCGGTAATGGATGTAGTTTTGGTTCTACATTTGTCTTTGTCAGTCTCACTTCGATAAAATAAAATCGTCAGCTATGTACTTTCATAGATTCATTCTATTTAAGTACTAAAGCTCGGGGAATTTTCAAGGCAGAGTAGAGTAGAGTAATTAACTTGATCCTTTTCATGACAGAGTTAAAAAGGGAAACTCAAGCTTGAGTGGAGTTAAGTCGAGTTAAAACAGTTTTTTTACTCTGCTCTACCCTGTCTTGAAAAGGCCCTCAAAATACTGCAGACTGAGTCGTGTGAGGAATCAGGAGCTGCAGCAAGCAAGCAAGGTCAGAAAACATTGTCTGTATCTGTTTTTAGTAAGCTCATGTAGTAATAGATGATTATTAACTTATCTGGTTTATATGTTGTGGTTGAATGAGCTGGAAAGCTTTTTTATTTGAATTCGTATGTAGTTTAGTAGTAGTGAGAGTATCCAGGAATACGTTTAAGGTCTAAATCTGACAGTTTTTTAAATTTACAGCTATGTTAAAGCATCTCTAATTTGTAGGAATAATGACTGAAGAGGAGTATAAGTTTTTGGAAGAAACTCCCAGTCCGTATGGAAAATACTTCCAACCAGCTGCATGGTTCATGAGTTTAGCCTCTCAGGCAAGACGAGAAGGCCGCATCGTGGACGATGTTCAAATGAAAATTCTCTATGATGTAAGCTTCCAGTAGTAACTGAAATAGTTTCTTAGCTTGCAATACTATCTTATAAACATTTCTTGCTATTTAATATCTATAAACATTATGATTTCACCTCGTTTGAACCGTTAAATAACCTAGCATAAAGTAAAGCATAACCTGAGTCGACAAGTTGAAACACTCCTTGCATATGATTTTAATTTTCTGTCATTTTATTTCTACAAGTCATGCATCCATTATTATTACAGTACCATGCTGGGTGAAATACACCACTCTTGGATCAATTAGATTTATCCCAGTAAACCTGAAACTTTTGATATACATTACTTTACATTGTTAATTCGATTGCTTTAAGGAATTAATGAGATATCGCGGCTGGTGTGGAACGTTGTTTTCATATGACTGGATCAGTATTCCTCTGGTGTACACACAGGTTGATATATTTACTGCCTATGCTCAAAAACATTATAAAAGCATTAACTAATTTTTGGCACTTGAACTGTCACTGGCAACCTCAAGACTGGACTCAAATAGGAAGACTTATTACAATGACATGGCAACTCTATAATACACATTTATGTGTAAAACCACCAAGAATATTTTAATCTCTGTTATACTACAGCGTTCATCATTGAAGTTACAGCACAATTAACCTGGACTGTTCATCTCATATACTCATCGACCGTATTTTGATTTTGAATTCGATTTATTATTATTCATTGATATTCGGTCTACTGTTGCCAATAAAACTGATGTTTAGGCCGTTACCATTGCTGTGCATACTTATTTTCTCAGTTTGGCAATTGGCCATCAGTATTTGTATGGGGACAAAGATGATCCGACTACTCCTGAAGGAATATTGGCTGAATATGTACCATTAGTGACATTATTTCAGTTTTTTCTCTATGCTGGATGGCTTAAGGTACGTATACACATAATAAATATTTGGAATGATGAAATCAGAACAACACAGTTTCAATATTAAACAAACAGTTTAATTTACGAATAGCTGATCCTGATCTTGTAAACTAACGTATCTGATCTTGTTAATAGTCTTAATTAGTTAATTATATTGTTACCTAATCTTGCTGAGTGAAGTTTCTCTTTGCTGTGGGATTCTACTTGAATCTATGAGTACTTGTACTTTGTTATTTCAGACAGCTGAGCAATTGGTTAATCCCCTCGGAGAAGACGATGATGATTTTGAGCTAAACTATCTGATTGATAGAAACCTACAAGTAGGCATTTTTCTCACACTTTCACAATAAATTTAAGTCTGATTTGTGTTAACTGTGTCTTACAGGAATTGTTATATGCATTTCTATATTGAATACGTGTAGCGCAAGTCTTATGCTTGTCCACATTTTTTAGCTTTCATTTTTGATTGTGGACACAATGAACACGAAATATCCCGATCTTAAAAAAGATATTCATTGGAACGAATTGAATCCGGAACCGTTGTACACAGAAGCCACAGCCCCTCCAAAATATGAGGAAAACTTCTCACGATTGCTTGGAAGCACACACGATATACAGTTAAGTGACTCCGAAGCTTTCCCTTGTCTGATAGGTTATTGATTTTAATTTTTAGTACAGATAGACAGTAATTCTTGTTTCCTTGGACAAAAATAATCCTTTTGGGTACCCTTTGTTCTGCATAGTTGAAAAAATTCCCTGCTTGAAGTTTTTTTAATTTTATCTGTTTTTTAATTTATTTTATTTTTTGTTGCTACAGAATCCATAAAGGACTGATGTGGTCACCTTCCCGTCAGTTCAGCCAGTCATTGCGGTTTGAAAGAACCTCGCCAACTCCGCATGCATCCAACCACATCTACGCCCAGAGACAAACATCCACAACGTCATCTAGACTTTACAAGAATCATCTGCTGCGGTTGGTATCTGGTATGAGTCGGAGTCGCAGCATATCTACTGCCTCTGGAGCCAGCACGTCCAGGCTGAACGCATTTCTCCACAGATTTAGCCGAAGAGATAAAACAGATCAGGATTCCTCTGATAGCAGGTTGATCCATGTGAAGCATATTTAAAAACATTTGTTGCCCTGAAATGTTCGGCATTTCAGAAAGCTAATTCAGAATTTTGAAAATTGAGCTGGCATAATTCTGGTTGAGTTAAGCTTTGGACATTTGAACACATTATGGTCGAAAATATACCACATCAAATATGAAATCAGTAAATTAGTTGACCGTTTTAAAAACACCGGCAGGGCTGACTCTGACATGCTATGCACTGTATGGACCATTTAGTTTAGTCAATTTAATTCTTTCTGAATTTTTCTGTTTTAGTTATGGATATAAGAGGTTTTAGTTTTACCTCAATATCTACAGTATGTGCTTCAGTTGTGTCACAAGTTTAGTTACAATTGTTGTTTTACTTAGTTATAGTCTTAATGTTTATTTAGATCGGTGGATGATTTGAGTCCCACGCCGAGTTCACTGTCGCCTTCTCCATATAAAGTATCAACTACCACCTTTATTTATGACAGTCCGCACAGTGGATTAAGCGTAGTAATGGAAGCAGATGAAAATCCACAAAGTTCTAAGGTACCAATTACCCGAACTTCCAACATTGAGAGCAGAAGACAAAGTGTATCGTCAGTTGGCAGTGAGGAACGATACGAAACACCGACACTGACAGTTCATGCAACTCCTGAGGATTAGTCAATATGTATTGAAATTGTCTCTATTTGTCTCCAGAATAAGCTGTCTTGTGAAATGGCAATAAATGATTCTAAAAGTATCTGTCATGCACCCACGATTTTCGAAGTCATAAACAAAACTGGAATTTACCAGCACACATTTCAAATTATTCCTTGTTCATTTCTCAATCAAGAATTAATAGTTCTTGCCTTTGAAGCGCTTCAAAGTTTAAACTACAGGGACTCCAAGAAGTTGATCTTAGGACATGTCACCCATTAGTTTTGATTTCTCAAAAGCCCTATGGTCATTTCAAGAGACAGAATAATCACGAAACTTGATTATCGCAAAGCGTAATCTTCCTTCTTTTCTGATAAATAAGAAATACAACTTTAGCACTTTAAAAAGTGAAACCAACTAATATAAACAAGTGAAGCTGCTAAGCTAACGTTCAACGTATGTATTGTCAAATCGAGAAGGGGCGTTCGTTTCCACCAGCGATTTAACGAGTATCAAATGAAATAAAAATGAGCCAATATTATAATAAACTTCTGATGTCTGAGTTCGATCTTGTCTACTCAAACACACCATGAAAGTTTACCTACAAAGAGTCAGTTGGTAAAAAAATAGAAAATCTGCTTAAAGATCTCAGCATTGTGTTACTTTCATCGCCAATTGTATTTTCTATTGTATCGCCAGTTTCTGACTGAATGATGAACAAAGCTGAACTTCATTTGTTTCATTTCAATCCGTATAACGTAATGTCTACTCTGTAATAAACCTTTTTCGGGAGTAGTAGTTTAAGTTTAAAACAAACATTGCTTACTAGAGCATTTCCAAGTATGAGAACTAACAGATATAATTATATGGTATTCACACACCTATATACATAAATATATATATATATATATACTCTCACAAAACCAGGAGTTATCTGAGGACTCTAGGAGAGCGAGGAGAGAATGACTTTCTGCAAGTGAGAGGAGTGGGACTTCTGCTTCTGTCATTTGGCACATTGGTACCTTCACGACTACTGTTGGACTGTTCAGCGCATTTGGCACCTGGACAGCAACTGGACAGAATCATTGCCATTTCACCACGTATTGCCGAATTGAATATCATGTAGACTGTAGGATTGGTGCCATTGTTCACAAAGAAGAGTCCCGTCATAACAAAGCTCAGCCAAAGACTTCCATTGGCGACTCGAAAAGTGACCTGCCAAGTGATGAAGGTGGCCGTAAAAATGACAGAGACCACAAAAAACTGAATGAACAGGCGCAACTCCCTATTGTGAATGGCATTGCTTTTAGCGGACAGATTCCCATTCTGCAGCACATACTTAGCACCCCTGTGTCTTTGGGTATGAATTCGACTTTGTCGCACCTTCACGAGTATGGCGGAGTAGCAGATCAGCATCACCACGACTGTCGTAGAACAGACCACCAGGTCCACCAGACCGTAGTGTGAACTGGCCTCCTCATGCTTAAAAGCAGTATAGAAACAGTGATGATTCCAAACGGTATGACAGCACTCGAACAACGCCGGAAGAGCAATGAGGAAGCCCCCAAGAAAAAGACCTCCGATGATCCATTTGGTGCGATCTGTGGAAAATAGTCTGGGATAGTCGGTCGGAAAGATGATACTAACAAATCTGTTCACTGCCATGGCCAGCAAACCTAGGACACCCGTATACCAGAAAATGTTGTAGAGAAATATAGCCCATGCATTTCTCAGTTCATATATTTCCACAAACTCTTCATGGAGTAAGGCGGCTGGCAGCAGATGACATAAACTGATCAAAATCATAAGCGTATCGCAAGCTGATACGCAGAAAATCAACCAGTAAGAAGTTGAACTCCTTAAAGTTGTGTTTCTGCAAATACTCAGCAGTGTTAATATGTTTGTAAATAGGCCATACAGTAACAACGCTCCCCAAACTGAGACGGCTATAATGTCATCCGTCGGAGTTGATCGTATACAGTCTGTAGTATTGTTGGACATTGTCGAAGCATAAAATTATGGATAGCTGAAATATAAAAGCCATGTTAAATACTCTGTCTGGATTTAGGTTTGTTATTATAGCTGGTTATTATTATAGTTATTGTAATAGGTTATTTATAGCTGGTACAGTACTGTTCGCAGAAGACATTTCACTGCTTGCTTTACCAGTTACCTATAAGAGCCATTGCAAGGATGGATCAATTTTCACAAAACATATATGTAGGTATAATTGTAATTATTAAAATGCAACTAAAGTCTCCAATATATGCTGCTGCTTTGTGCAATATGCATGCCCCACTTTGATAGAATTTTCCATAAAACATAAAATTTGTGAGCATTTTTATCGCCATTTTAGCTTTTTTATCAAACGCACCAATTGGAACCAAAGCTGCTAGCTAGAACCAAAATCGAAACCGCAACCGGATGCGGATCTGCTTTCATAAATTGGAGCCGGCTTAAGGTGCTGGTTTCCTTTCGGGTATTTTTCACTCATGCGGCTTTAATCTTTTACGTAAATCACCAAAACTTACAAAAGAACCTATTTTCGTGCTCTTTAACATTCTGGGGCCAGTCCCGTATTTTTTGGCCAAAAGATAAGAAAGTTTTGGTTTTTGGCCTTAGGCTCTCAGTAGGTAGTCAGGATACGGGATTGGTTGTTATAGCTGGAAAGAGGACACGAAAATGAACATTTTTGCTTTTACAACTTTTGAGCTATCTTCTGTGGTTAAGTCAGTACAAGCGAAAAACTGTTTTGAGGGTCAAAAAATGGCCATTTTTGAAGAAATCAGTTTTTTCAAAATTACTGCCACATGTTAAGGACAAAGTTGGCTTATCTATACTCAATCGATACAGCGTCTAAATGCACATTTTATGAATCCCTATAAGCTGAACTTTATTGCTTTAAGCTAGAGATTTGGCCGAAAAACCATTTTGGCGAAACTGCGATTGTTTTGTTTCGAACATCGATTTCTCAAAAACTACTAGACGGATTCCGAAGATCTTTGGCAGAATCGAACTTCGTACTTCAGCGGAGGTATGTTTTTCTTGGTTTCAGCTAAAACAACCCCAGTTGCGAGAAAGTTGAATACAAAGTTGCGAAATTTCGTGTCGCCGCACATTTGCCGGATTTTCTGGAGTATTGAGGCTTGTTGAGCCAAATCCAAAAAAACGACTTTCGGCCCATATGTCCTATGCATGATAGCACAAGAAAAAATTTTGGCCGATTCTTCAGTTTTGAGAAATCGATGTTCAAAAATGTTTGGTCTATATTCATCCTGTTAGATGTCAGCTTGTCAGAAAATTTCTGCTATTTTTTTGCTAATTTTGCCAGTTTCGTACGCTCATGTGAATGTACAGATAATAAGCTTTAGAACGATGTATAAAGCTCTTTCCAACTCCCAAAATTGCGAAATTATAGTGTTTCAAAAAATCACCCCAAAAGCACTGCACAAAAGGATACCACCACTTTAAGTACTAGTGGCGACATGCCCATCCCATACCAAGTATTAAATCAATCAGTTCAGTTTTTCGATTTGGAAGATTGGATGGTGACAAAACTAAACACAGAATTTCTTTCACTTAGAGAACAAATTGAACAAACTAAATAAACAAACAAATTTAAACACTGAACTTCTTTCATATTTAGAGTGGTTGACCGGTCAGTGTCAAACCGGCTGGCCGGGGCAGAGTAGAGCGAATCCGTCATTAAATGTCAGCCAGTCGGCCGGTCACCTGACCCAGGCCGATATGTAATATTATAGGTTTCACATAACCAGGGCCTGAGTAACTGTATGCAAATGCAAAATGCAAAAAGCAAATGCAAAAGGTAATGCAAAAGTTTTGCAAGATGCAAAGAATGGAAAAAACTGGTTCTGGCTGGCCCGTATTAACCTGCTGGCCACAACAGGCCGGCCGCCAGCCCTGCCAGCTGGCTAGCCGTTTCACAAAACCAGCCGGACAAAAACACTAGGCAAATAGCATACAAAAAACTTAAGCATTAAGTTCAAATTGAATTCATAAAAGCTCTTATTTCATTTTTTGTTTTGGTCAACAGAAAAGGGCAACTCTAACATACAGAAGACTCGTATGTAGTGTTGTTTTACTACTTAAGGTTTTCTTAAAATGCAGAATCAGTTGTTTTTGTTATAAATAAAACCAAGAGTCTACAGAAGTGAGACACTGAGCTCTTCTAAAAGAATAACCTTGCTCTCTTAAGGGGCTCTCTCGGGGGTGCTACCATGCTATCTGCTATCATCATTCATTAACACGGGGTCGGATACTGGGGGTCAGCCCGACTGCGATGAAGGGTCTACCCGTGAAGAATTGTAAAATTTTAAGGAATTCTGTCCCAAAATTTGCAAAAATTGCTAATACCTAACACTTTTGGCTTCGGCTAAGAATAAGTAAAAATAAAATTATATACCTATAAGAAATTTTACATTTTACTTACTTTATTTTACATTTTACTATTTTAAGAAATTTTACAATAACATCGCTAATATTTGCTCCAAAATGTGCAATTTTTTGGTAAAAATCGATGAGTTTCTATTTTTCGCTTCAGGACGAGAAGGTCTAACCTTTTCCCTTCCCTTCTTCTACCATTCTCCCTTCCCGTTTTTATCGGTGGGGTCTGCACCCCCCCCCCCCCATTCCCCCCACGTTATCCTATGGATATCATTTTAAGCATGTGTTTATATGCGTTTGAACAAAAACGCATCTGATTGGCTAATTGCTTACCTCATGTCAAAATTACGTGTACCCCCTCTGAGATCCCGGAGGGGTACCGCTTAGTGTCGTTAACCATGCGTTTATATGCGAATGAACTACAACGAATTTGATTGGGCGTAGCAGGAAACGGTAGCTGTAGTAACCAATCAGCTTACTGTAAATATAGTATGAATATTTTAGTTCATTCGCATATAATACACGGTTAACAACGCTAAGTGGTACTCCTCCGAGATCTCGCAGAGGGTACGCTGAAACACATAATTTTGACATGAGGTCAGCGGGCCCAACTCTGCTATCCGGCACCCTAGCTAATAGTTGTGCAAATCAACTGCACAACTTTTCAAATTTGTGCAGGACTGGCTCAGCTTTAAAAATGTGCCAAAGGATTAAATTTCGCGCTGCACAACAACTGCCCGTGATTAATGCGGAATAAAAGAGCACTTGGAAAACGGCACCTTGACTGAGAAAACAACTACAAAGGGAGGTGGATCAGTATCTTAATATTTAATACAAGCAATGCTGCCTCAAACAAAGTGCTTCATTCCCGAAGGGCCTTGTGCAGTTTTCTATGACATGCTCATTTTCAAAGCATAAAAATTAAAGACAAGCGTTAAACCTTACCAATTGTGAAATTGATAATTGTATGTATTAAATGTAAAAATTATCATTCCCGAAGGGCCTTATGCTTTTTAAACATTTTGTCAAGTTATCGGAATTTTCATAGTTACGCCAAGTGGCGTAAATTTGACTTTTTCGCCTATGTTTTAATGTATTTACGCCGGATAACGGTAATATACCGCTATCCGGCGTAAATATGAAAAATTGAGAATTTTCATAGTTACGCCAAGTGGCGTAATTTGACTTTTTCGCCTATGTTTTACATGTATTTACGCCGGATAACGGTAATATACCGCTATCCGGCGTAAATATGAAAAATTGAGAATTTTCATAGTTACGCCAAGTGGCGTAAATTTGACTTTTTCGCCTATGTTTTACATGTATTTACGCCGGATAACGGTAATATACCGCTATCCGGCGTAAATATGAAAAATTGAGAATTTTCATAGTTACGCCAAGTGGCGTAATTTGACTTTTTGCCAATGTTTTACACGTATTTACGCCGATAACGGTATATACCGCTATCCGGCGTAAATATGAAAAATTCAGAATTTTCATAGTTACGCCAAGTGGCGTAAATTTACTTTTTCCAATGTTTTAAGGTATTTACCCGATAACGGTAATATATCGCTATCCGGCGTAAATATGAAAAATTGAGAATTTTCATAGTTACGCCAAGTGGCGTAATTTCGCCTATGTTTTACATGTATTTACGCCGGATAACGGTAATATTATACCGCTATTCGGCGTAAATATGAAAAATTGAAAAATTTCATAGTTACGCCAGAGTGGCGTAAATTTGACTTTTTCGCCTATGTTTTACATGTATTTACGCCGGATAACGGTAATATACCGCTATCCGGCGTAAATATGAAAAATTCCAGTTATGCCAGAGTGGCGTAAATTTGACTTTTTCGCCTATGTTTTACAGGTATTTACGCCGGATAACGGTAATATACCGCTATCCGGCGTAAATATGAAAAATTTCATAGTTACGCCAGAGTGGCGTAAATTTAACTTTTTCGCCTATGTTTTACAGGTATTTACGCCGGATAACGGTAATATACCGCTATCCGGCGTAAATATGAAAAATTGAGAATTTTCATAGTTACGCCAGAGTGGCGTAAATTTGACTTTTTCGCCTATGTTTTACAGGTATTTACGCCGGATAACGGTAATATATCGCTATCCGGCGTAAATATGAAAAATTGAGAATTTTCATAGTTACGCCAGAGTGGCGTAATTTCGCCTATGTTTTACATGTATTTACGCCGGATAACGGTAATATTATACCGCTATTCGGCGTAAATATGAAAAATTGAAAAATTTCATAGTTACGCCAGAGTGGCGTAAATTTGACTTTTTCGCCTATGTTTTACATGTATTTACGCCGGATAACGGTAATATACCGCTATCCGGCGTAAATATGAAAAATTCCAGTTATGCCAGAGTGGCGTAAATTTGACTTTTTCGCCTATGTTTTACAGGTATTTACGCCGGATAACGGTAATATACCGCTATCCGGCGTAAATATGAAAAATTGAGAATTTTCATAGTTACGCCAGAGTGGCGTAAATTTGACTTTTTGCCAATGTTTTACAGGTATTTACGCCGGATAACGGTAATATATCGCTATCCGGCGTAAATATGAAAAATTGAGAATTTTCATAGTTACGCCAGAGTGGCGTAATTTCGCCTATGTTTTACATGTATTTACGCCGGATAACGGTAATATTATACCGCTATTCGGCGTAAATATGAAAAATTGAAAAATTTCATAGTTACGCCAGAGTGGCGTAAATTTGACTTTTTCGCCTATGTTTTACATGTATTTACGCCGGATAACGGTAATATACCGCTATCCGGCGTAAATATGAAAAATTCCAGTTATGCCAGAGTGGCGTAAATTTGACTTTTTCGCCTATGTTTTACAGGTATTTACGCCGGATAACGGTAATATACCGCTATCCGGCGTAAATATGAAAAATTTCATAGTTACGCCAGAGTGGCGTAAATTTAACTTTTTCGCCTATGTTTTACAGGTATTTACGCCGGATAACGGTAATATACCGCTATCCGGCGTAAATATGAAAAATTGAGAATTTTCATAGTTACGCCAGAGTGGCGTAAATTTGACTTTTTCGCCTATGTTTTACATGTATTTACGCCGGATAACGGTAATATACCGCTATCCGGCGTATTGAAAATTTTCAGAGTTACGCCAGAACGGCGTAAATTCAAATTCTTCGATCGTAGGCTATTTACGCCAGTAATTAGAAAAACTGAAGGCCCTTCGGGAATAGAGAAATTTGTTTTTAAGGTTATCTCGCTCCTGTGGATGTATGCTTATAGCAGTTGGTGTATGTATTTGTAGTTCCGTGGTGTTGGTAAGCAGATAGCCCTTCGGGAATGAAGGACTTCGTTAGTGGATGCATTTTGAATTATATGCACTGTAAATGGTTGCTATCAAGTGCAATCATAAAAAGGTGCCGGATAGCAGTTTCGTTAATTTTATAAAATAATTTGCAGCCAGCTAATTGACTGCTTCATACATAGTATTCCAGGTTATGCACATTAGTTATTTTCAAAGTTCGGATCATGCTGCACAAATTTGAAATGTTGTGCAGTGGATTTGCACAACTATTAGCTAGGGTGCCGGATAGCAGAGTTGGGCCGGTCAGCGATTAGCCATCAAATGAGTTTTAGTTCAAGCGCATATAAAAACATTCTTAACAATGATAAACGGTACCACCCCCGAGATTTTGGCCTTTATGTGCCGAACATCTCTCAAGCTTATTCTAGGAAGGACTGATGTTTGCCACTCTTTCTATTATAAACTCTTGGTAAAACCAAGAGCACAACAGGCAAAACACAGTTCGTGCCCGCGCCTAGCTGAATCTTTGTACTTTGGTTATTGTTAGGTTTTGGTAGGCCGGTATTAAGAAGAATTAATAATACAGTCAAAGGCGATTTATCGAGATAAGGTGCCTTGAAAGATGTGAAAAATTATTAACCAACAATGGGCTCTAATAATTTATGACAAAATGGGTTCTTTAATATATACCCTTATATTAAAGAACACAGAGTGACTCTTGTATACATTCTCCTACTAACAGGTATAGCTAAACTTAAATATATGAATATTTGTCAGAAGGGTATAACAAGTCCAATCATAAATATTGGCGATAAAATTTTATCAGTTTAATGGAAATATAAAATGCTGGGTTCCCTTCCATAAATTCACAATTTATGGAGCAGACAATCTTCATTGACCACTTTTATTGAGTTAAGTGTCTAATCTAAAAAAGGGACAGAACTTCAAAAATTAATAACGCTCGAAAGGTTGAAAGCTGCTAGTATAAGATTTGCTGTAATAAGGAACTCATTGCCGGTTGCTCATAATTAGATATTTAAAAAACTGTGTGGAAAGGAAGTTTTTTAGAACATATTTGTTGTAATCTTACAGTCGGATTTGTGGGATTGCTCCTCCGAGAGTCACAGTTGGACATTGTTAAGCGGTGTCTCCGAAGGAAATAGTTGAAATCGGTATTGGCAGAATGAAAGACAAAGTTAAACTTTAGAAGTCAGCTTTAGTGTAATGTTATCCAGAGAGAAGTTGACGGAAGTTACCTCGTCACTTTGTGGAACGTTGGGTACTCAAGCATGTCTAATAAGGTAGGCAAGTTTAGAGTTAACAGAATCTGACATAATGATTAGGTGGTACACAGTTTCCATTTCACTGTCTCAAAACATGGCTCAGCAGAGAGTCCAGTAATACTAAGGCGAGTAAGCAGCTCCTCCACGTGTTCCCTACTTAGTACGACAGATTACCCAAAATTTCTGCGCAGCTAATGTCTGCTCTTCTTTCTGTCTCAGGGGGGCCCTATTTATCCCTGCTTAGTTTGAGATTCCTCTTTAGTGATGTATATCAGCCATTTCAAAAATTTAAGTTTGAGAAAGAGAACTACTGACAAGAAGATAATTTGGTATTTGTCCGTAATGGGGGAAAGTTCAAGAATTAAACGTAGCTTTAGCACTATCGTACCATCACCATGCTAGGGGTCTGTAAACTGAAATGCATTGCAGAATGAAGGGGAATTGCTGACCAGAAAGGGAAACACAAACAAAAACGAATTAGCCGAAATAAGATGCGAATTTCTTTGGCATTATATCGAATTCAGTGGAGGACAAGCTTATGGTTACAGTTTCCGATTTAAAGCAAAATCGGATTCACGTAATTAATTTATTAAAATTACAAATTCTATTGAACGAGTGTGACTTAATTTTAATAAAAATTGAGTTTGGCCATCTACCAAGCTTCCCCCTTTAATTATGTCAATGAAAACTTAGCTTAAGCTTAGCACAGCTTGGTCTTATAAATACAGTACTTGAAGTCAAGACCGTATATTCCAATTATGCCTAGGTTGGACATTTGTAGTACTTAGCTTAAGCTTAGCATAGCACAGCTTGGTCTTATAAATACAGTACTTGAAGTCAAGACCGTATATTCCAATTATGCCTAGGTTGGGCATTTGTAGTAACTGTAACCTTAATCATGAATATTTATGTCTATGCGTATTAATGGGAGGCTATAGAGCCCAGTCGAAAGTAAAGAAAGGACATGTTAAAGAAATTAGTTAGTAGTAGACGAGTCTCAGACTGATAGTTCAAATTTTTCATCGGCAACTTCTGTTCTCGAAACTTCGGCTAGTTCTGCAAAACAACCAAGATAATATAAGCAATTAATACTGCTAAGCACAATTTGATTGTATTTGTCAATAAAGCGTGCGATCTTTATTACCAACTTTATGAGATAGAAAACGGGTGCTTTCATCCTTGAGGCTTTAATAATGTAGAGCTCAATCCTTGTAATTTCCAAATAGAGCCGACAGCCATCTCACTGAGCACTTAGTGGTTAAACACAACCACTTGAAGTTGAATAAAAACAAAGCCATTAGGCTTGCATAATGTCCTTCAAAAATTCTGACGATAAAAACTCTTTTGTTTCTAAGCTTTCAAACTGGAGACTCACTCTTATTTAAGTTTAAGCTTTAAGTTCACATTAGATCTTACCACCTTTATGATTGCTGTTGTGACAGGTGCCTCTTGAAAATGAATCATTAGTGCAACATACTCTTTCTTTTTCTGGAAGTACTAGTCGGCTACTCAGCTAACTAATTAAATATTGTGTTGACTTTCACAACCAATGCTGTCTACTTTCACAACTAAAAGTTTACTTTCACAACTAAAAGACTACCTTCACAACTAAGATGTCTTTTCGTGTCTCAGGGTGGCCCTATTAATCCACGTCTTCTTACAAAAGATTTAGATCTATTTGCAACACTGTAGTTGTGGAGTGAAGCTGTGAAGTGACACTTTTAGTTGTAAAGTGGGACAATTAGTTGTGAGTATTCTAGTTGTGACGTGAGACTTTACTTGTGAAATGAGAATAGTTGTGAAAGTAAACACAACGGAATTAAAATTGAATTTAACAGAAAATTTGGCAGCATTCCTATTTCGCCGGCAACCTCATATGAAATTATCCGGACCCAGTTCACATGGTGAAAAATCTACTAAATGCGTTGATCAAAACATTAACAAAGCATTTTTAGATTGTAATATTACAATATTGAAATTGCGGTTTTCTTTAGCAATGTTTCCTGACTCCCTATAATCCTGTCGCTGGTGCGATGTATCGTGACGTTGGCTCTGCTATTTCGTGCATGTGGCATTTAAAAAACGACTTGAAAAAGACATGAAGACAACAAAGATACACCGCAATTGACGTGTTTCGATCCGGGCTAAGGATGTGTCTAAGGATGTGTCAGTTCATCTTAGCACAGTCACACAGGTATTTAGTGGTCGGACAGTAAACAAAACCTTTTTACAGTTATTAAACTCTCGTATAGCTCGTAGGAGAGGCAGTATTTAAAAATATATAAATGCAAGAAAACAAAAGAAAACCAAGGAAAAGCTACATAGATAACCGAAAATATGGGCCCATGTCAAGATAAAAGTCACTTTTTCATGCGTTCTGATCTACCACTTGATTTTCTTGAAGCTTTTATTTTCATGGGGGTTCTGGGGGTTCTGGGGGTTCTTAATTTTTTGTAGAGATTTGATCTATAGCTATGTTTAGTTTCATTTTTTGACGGGGGTTCTGGGGGTTCTTGGGGGTTCTTAACTTTTCGAAGAGATTTGATCCATGACTACATATATTTTGTTTCAAATTTTTGATGGGGGTTCTTGGGGTTCTGGGGGTTCTGAAATTTTTTCAGGAGATTTGATCCTTTACTGCCTAGTTTTAAATGTTTGCTGGAAGTTCTGAGGGTTCTGGAGCCCGGGTGTACCGAAAAGTGTGCACGTTGTCTGGGTTTAAATTTAGGACGAACTTGTTGTTCTTGTCGTCAGGTTTCGATTGATACCCATATTGTGGATATTGGATGTTTCATACACAGAGTTTTCAGTCCAAGTTTATGAGAAAAGCCAGGAGACCCCCCCCAGTACACCCCGGTTATATGCTACAAATTTGATGACTGAGATACGTATATACATATTATAAACATGTCATGTCTGCTGAAGTACCTGCTGAAGGAAAGGATCCGCAACGTAATCACGTACAAATCAAAGTCCTGGATGCAAACGCATGAAAAAAATTTGAGAACCTCCTTTTTTTCTGATGGGGGTTCTGGGGGTTCTAACTTTTATCTTGACATGGGCCAAAATATGTAATACAAAAAGAGGATTATCCTGTCAAAAGATTTGACAGATTGAGTTAACTTAATAGTAGTTGTGCTCGGGAACTGAATCAGGCAACAGGTCACGGCCAGGAAGTGGGCCTCTCGGACCTTTTGGTATAGTTACTGTAATTAGCTCTCTAGAATTTTAAACTGTACCTACTAGCCGAATACGAAACTGTATTAATTTTGGGACAGTGCTAATTCTCTACTCAATTCATCGACCACAGCCAGTCTTCCGTATCGTACGCAATCAGACACAATCGCACAGACAGTTGCAGACGAAGAACAGAAGCAAGAGCTGTATGAATGTCCGTGTGAGAGAGACAACTAAAATCAGGAAAGAAAAAGCTTTATCTTTACCATTGCTGTGCCTGTGATAGTCAGCCCTCAACCATGGAGGCGCATGCCAGGCCAAGTGTTCTACTTTAATGTCATGCCTTCTAACCATAGGATAACGTGGGGGGGGAATGGGGGGGGGTGCAGACCCCCCCCCATACCGACAAAAAACGGATAGACCCCCTCAGCGAAAAGGAAAAAAGGGCAGACCCCTCAGTGATTTTCACTGAAAATTGGTAATTTTTTAGCAAATTTTAGCGATTTTTTAAAAAAATTTCTTAAAAATCGCTAAAAATTGTCATTTTTTACTAATTTTTGGTCAAAAACGTTAAAAATCCGCGAATTTTGCAAATTTCGGGGCAGACCCCTATAAAATTTCGGAATTTTTCAGGGGTAGACCCTTCGCCGAGGTCGGGGCAGACCCCCCCCAGAATCGGACCCCGTGTTAATGTATGCTTCTAACAGTAAAAAATGACAAAACATGGTTGTTAAAGACAGCTGGTGTCCTAACATTCTATTATAAAATGACCTCTAATAGTTAAAATATTTAGAAAGTTTGAGCTACCTCAGCCAGATGCTGAAGCTAAGAAATGCAGAAAATTTGCCCTATTAGCTGATGTTACAACTATTTTTGAGTTAGGTATTTTGAATAATTTGTTACAAACTGCGGAAATTCTTTCATATGAAACTGGACAGTAAATGCACAGAAAATCAGCTGTCACATATAATTGTAGTTTAAGTCATGGTTATAAGAATGACAAATGGGGCCATTAGGCAAAACTTCTGTGCATTAGTAAGAAAAATCACTTCATAATATGGCAGACAACGAACCTTGTAGGTACATATTCTTTTTCTCCTACGAGAAGTTAACCCCAAAAAAAGATAATCAGCATGTTCAACGGTGTTACCAGAATTATGTGGTAGTTTGAGCAAAAAATAGTTAACATATTTTAAATTAATTAAACTTCGGTTGATTAGACACTGCTGAATGTTTTTGTTCAATTTTGGACATATTCGCCAGCTGTTAATCATCAAAACAACACAAGATGGATTGTTTCTATTTAGAGAAAAATTTTATCATTTTCTGAATTTGGAATTTACCACTAACGTTGCCTAATAAGATTAATCTATTACATATCAAGAAAGTTTAACTTTGGTCACTTTTATGAAGTGCACATTCCTCTATAGACTGTCGCGTGCAAAGTTTGCTTGTGGTTGTAAGTTGTTACGAGCAATGCGTAACAATCTATCGATCGGGAGTACAACAAAGAGTTGATGAAACATGAATATAAAATACCACTAGAAACCAAAGGCATAAATTACTTTAATCCTATGACCTTCTTGTGGTAATTCAGCGCTGCTACACACGGTCGATGATAAGTCAAGGCTGATTTATTAACTTTCTATAACAATCCATAGCCCTTATACACATCAGCTGATTCCACAACCGAACACTAACTACAAAGAGATCAAGCCACACTTGGTCAACCAATTTTCGTAGTCAGTAATGAATGATTACGATGATCTGATCCATGACTATTGAGAAGACGGCTGTATGATGATAAGTTTAGGGTGTGATAAGTTGTGTGATAAGGATGCGATAAGTGGTAAAGCAATAAGTTATAAAACACTGCCCCGGCCCCGGCCCCGGCCCCGGCCCGTTACATAAAACATGGCCTTGGCTCCGGCTTCATCCAAAAATCATGTTTTTGACAAAGGGAACAAAATACAAGCAATTCAGCATCTCCTAATCTAAAAATTAAACTGCATAAATGTTTGATTTTAGAATTTAAAATTTTGAAACTAGAATTGAAACAGTTTATTGAAACTAGCGTTTTGATGTTTTTGTATTTTGGAAACCTATACATGACAAACTTTATGTAGAACATTCATTCCGTTTTTGTATTATTATCAAACATACTGTCCCAAATGTTTAGACACTCCTAGTGTAAAAAGTAACATTTTAAATTTTAAATTTCATAAATTCATTTTATTTCATAACCACAAATTTAATTTAATTTTAAATTCGTTTTAAAATGTATAAATTTTTAAACCACATACATAATTTTAACTTTTATTTTAAAATGCTACTTTAGGAGTGTCTAAACATTTGGGACAGTACATACATATGTTTGATAATACATACAAAAACGAAATAACTGTTCCACATAAAAAGTTTGTCATATTATGTAGGTTTGCCAAGATTGCCAAGTCAGTTAAAACGCTGAAAATAAGATATTTTCAATTCTAACTTCAATTTTTTCAAATTCTAAATTTAAACATTTAAGCAATTTAATTTTTAGATTGAGAGATGCTGAATTGGTTGCATTTAACTCCCTTTGTCAAAAAACATGACTTTTGGATGGGGCCGTGACGGGGCCGTGTTTATGCACACCCAAACAAGTAATTTATTTTACATGTGTTTTAATGTGACATTGCCAAGTTATGTCATATCATGTCATGTTTACATGTGTCATAACTTTTATTCAAAATTATACAATTTTTAGTTGAAATTTTCAGAATATCAAAACTTTCACTGGTTTCCTGTTTAAACTTATTTAATCCTCTCTTTTTGTAAACATAAGCAACGCTAATTCGGTTTATCATTAGTTCTGACGCTTACTCCTACCAAGAGTTAATAATAGCAAGAGTACGACACCGTACCCTTGCTAGTGTAATTGGCCTGTCATATGCTCGGAACATTAAGGCCGAAATCTCGGGGGGGGGTCACGGTTAACACAGTTAACCATGTGTTTATATGCGTTTGAACTAAAATGAATCTGATTGGCTAATCCCCTAACTTATGTCAAAATTATGTGTATAAGGTGACCCCCCCGAGATCTCGGGGGGGCTCAGCTTAACGTTGTTAAGCGTGTGTTTATATGCGTTTGAACTGAAATGCATTTGATTGGCTGCTTAGCTGCTGCTATTGAAATGCACTGATGAGGGCTACGATAGCTAAGCAGCCAATCAAATGCATTTCAGTTCAAACGCCTATAAGCACACGCTTAACAACGTTAAGCTGAGCCCCCCCCCCCCCGAGATCTAGGGGGGGGGTCACCTTATACACGTAATTTTGACATAAGGTAGGGGATTAGCCAATCAGATTCATTTTAGTTCAAACGCATATAAACACATGGTTAACTGTGTTAACCGTGACCCCCCCCCGAGATTTCGGCCTTAATGTGCCGAGCATCTGACAGGCCAATTACACTAGGAAGAGTCCCGTGTCATACTCTTCCTATCATCTACTCTTGCTCCTACTTACGCCTATCCTACTTACGCATAATCGTTTTCAAAACTCAAATTCCTACTTACGCCTAATTCTTTCTGTCAAAACTCACATTCCTACTTACGCCTAAAGAATGTTTCCGCAAAACTCGGATTCCTACTTACGCCTAAAATCTACAGTATCCACTTTCTGACTTTGTTGTGGAAGTTGTTCAATTTTTCTTTAAAACCTGGGTTTTAAAGTCAACCTGATGTGAACTAAATAGCAAATATGCGACTCAACTTTATTTATTAAAACAACTTTCCAACTTTCCCTGCAAATGAAAAACTAACTAAACTAATTAAAATATTCCAGCACATCTGAAAAATTTGAAATTTTCTAAAGTAAAGACTTTTTGTTCCCCAAAAGTTCTTCCTGTCGGAGGACAACTGAGTTTCGACTATTGACTTACAATGATTTAACTTCTACGTTGTCCCAAATCAGGAGGGTACTTGGATCTTGGTTCTCCTCACTAAGTGTTATAACCTCTAATAATATAATAAAAACATACATGAATAGATGTTCGACTGTATATCTTAATGTATGTGTAATTTCTTCATTTAAAAGTTAAATTAAATACACAGCTCCTGCAACACTATTTGTCGAAATGTTGCACCGAATTTAAATGAAGATGTTATACAGATTATTATTTCTACATTTTAATTACATTGTAACACTGTACAAAGTGGATAAGGGAAAATATGTAAGTGGATCACGGTAGAGATTTCGTTTTAGGCGTAAGTAGGAATTTCAGTTTTGAGCTTTAGGCGTAATGGTGATTTCATAGTCCCAGTCGCCTCTAGACGCGCGTAGACGCACGTCGACGTGCGTAGACGCGCGTCGAACTGCCATGTCAAATTTGGAGGCGTCGACGCGCGTCGACGCGCGTAGACGCACGTCGACGCGCGTCAACGCGCCCATTTGTAGCATGCCAGTTTACGCGCGTCGACGCACGTCGACGCGCGTTGATGCGCGCAAAATGATATTGACGTTTGTAGACGCGCGTAGACGCGCGTACACCTGCGTTCGCGACTATGAAGGCACCTTAAGTAGGATTTTGAGTTTTGTTATCTCTAGGCGGAAACTTCAAACGTTAGGCGTAAGTAGGATACACGGTTCTGATCCACGCATGCACAGGCCGTCCAGAGGGAAGAAGGTACGCTCTGCAACCACGACGGCCGCAAACACGAAACTTGTAGCCAACATAATTTTTTCAATTTTCAGTTATCAATGGTTCAATTCAAACTTGTCAGTGGCCAGACGGCTATAGAATAGGCTACATAGCTCAAAAAAGCATTGAAATAAACTTGACCTGGCGGACTCTGATATCGTAGCAAACAAAAAGTGATAAATTTTTTATCATCATCATGCCTTTATGTATTAAAAGTTTCAGCTGGTCAGCAGAAGCTGATGTAGCTAGCTTCCGCTGCATGAGCCGGCAAAAGAAATAATACTGGACGAAATTGGCAAACTTTCTTCTAAAATGTTATTCAAAGTTTTCTGTCGCCAGCCGGCAACAGTTCAGAAGATAGACATGGTACAGAAGTACCATATTGCCGATATCCCCAGGCTATAATTACTAACTGTGTTGTCCCAGATTTGCAAGGAGTAAGCCCCTAAGGGTGGACACGATGCGGTGAAAGCAGCGTGGTCACTTCTGCCCTGGCAGTATCCATGATGACGCCTCGGATAATTGCATGCAGCAATTAGTCAGTGCCAGACCTAGGCCCCACACCCATTCAGATAAACAAAATTGGGTCTGACACTACCCCAACAAGCGAAAGCGACTGCGGTGTGGCACTAAGTGAAAAAACTTTTAAGATATTTCTCCGGCCCTTTCCGGGACCTGCTGAATCCTGAGCCTTCGAGCCTTCGCAACAAAGCTGCTTGGTATGAAGTCCCAGAAACCAAATACCTGTCCTAGAAACGTAGTTCCGTGTAGGCCTGCCCCTGGCCTAGCCTAGAGGCACGTTTCAAGAACCGACCACAACTCTATACTTGACCATTGACTTTTGTAAACGTTGGTTTCGCGATTTGCCAATTATTCACATACCGTCGATAAAACTGTTGAACATACAATTTTATACAATACAAAAATTACTAGAAATTATCCTTTCAGAAGTATTTCCTGGACGTTAATAATTAAATGCATCAGTATCAAGTTAAAGCCAAAAGATTAAAGCCAAATTGTTTCTTATTTTAATTACCGTGTGTGCTGAAATATCAAATAATTACTTCATTAGATACTAAAAATTGAAGCTGCCAACTAGACATCCAGCCCCAGCACCTAAAGTTTTCTGAAACTGGAGGAAGTTGCTGCTTATATTTACAACTATAAGCCTATAGCTAAAGTGAGCTACAAAAACGAACAAAACTAAACTATAGACTGTCATTTTTAGGAATGCTGAAATATTCTAATTCTACATAGTCTAGCTGTCACCACGAACTGAACCGTTTTCTGAACAGCAAAATCTTAAAATACTTATTTTCGCCTTGGAATACGATAAAATAAACCACTGTGAGTTAAGCTGACCCCGGGTAATATATTTTATACTTGATTCAGACGCAAATCCACCTTTTTATTACGACCAACGTGTCACGAAATGTTTTAATTAACTGAAATTTCTTTCCGAAAAGTTTTATCTCTAAAACTCTTAATATTTTTCCACAAATAGCAGAAAATTCTTTTAATTAGGTCATGGATTACTTGAAACTGCCCATATGACGAACTGGAATTGCGAGATTAAGACATTCACAGTTATTTGTAGGAAAACATTAAAACTTAAGTATTCTTCAAAAATTATGATACAGAAGGTGTTCGTGACACAGGTTATCAGGTTGCTCCGATTTTTATTCTTATTTGGCTTCGACTCAAAAACAACATTTCCGCACAAGGAAGTTGTTGTTTCCCCAAACAAAGTAAATTGGCAGTGTTCAAAATGTAACAGTCATCGTCATCGTATAAACAAGTATTGCAGCAAAGCAGCGCTCGCTACGTTCTTCTACTTCTAAAACATACGGTAGTGACTCCCTTAATTCTAGAAAGGCGCAGCTCAACGGACAGTGTATATAAGAATGGACAAGAGTAATAATTAGTTATTTAGGCGCAGACTGATGCAGTGCCACAACACCATGTATGGTATTAAAATAAATGAACGGTTTCTAACTTAAAATCTGAGGTTAGTTTAGTTGATTCTGCAAATCTGCAATTGTTTAGCGATTACAACATTCAATGAAACATAAATGATATTTTGAATTAATCCACTGTTTGAAATTTAAAAATTGGCATTTCTATGTTTCTTTTTCGGCAGTTACAATACAAAATTGTTCACTTCGAATAATTGAATTTTTCTATTAGCTGGAAGGAACAAAAAGCAACCGAACCATATTTTGTTCCTTACTTTGTTGAAACGTGCTTGGAAAAACTTTGAAAAAAGGTTTGAAAATAACGCTGTAATCTATTTTTCCGTTTACCGTTCCGTTAGATCAGAATAAACAAAACAAAAGCTGAACATTCATCAAGCTAAATCTTACATAACGAAAAACTGAACTTAAAATTAATTTAGGTCTATTTCCCGTATCCCAGAAAGTCCCGATATTCATTCAACCCTTCAGTGCAATCAGAGCCAAACACTTTTGTATCTTTTCCCCCACTTTTGCTAATCGAAGTAATCGAACTAGAATTTTTAGCTGGAACTTAATACATTCACATTCAAGATCTTAACTTAATTGGTCAAGTTTTGCAACATCTGAGTCTGGGTTGTGTTGATTTAAACTGAAACGAATAGTTAGCCTTGTTACACACAAGTCAGTCAGTTAGCAATCTACATACGTGGTATTAACAAGAAGAGAAAACTTGCTCAACTTAGTCAAAGCCCTGTACCATTACAGGCTTAGGTAGTTCTACCTGTGCCTAAGCATTTCCTTCAGTTCAGTACTATCATTTACCTACATAGCTCACACTTCACAGGAGTGAATCTTCTGAGAAAGCCAACAATCTTCGTAATATTAAAGAGTGTGTCTCATCTAACAACATGCACTGTATATTGAAAGATCGCACATCATGCAAAGTCGTTTTCAGTAATGAATCATAGTACATAAATGGATTGGGGATCAAAATCATTCTCGTTTCAAATATTTTCTAGCCGTTATGGGTTCTCAAAACAAGACAGTTTCGCCTGTTGTAAAACGTACCATGGTAGCCTAAAAGCTGGGCACCAAATGTGGCCCAACGTGTGTTAAACGTATTGATCAGGAAAATTTCGCTATACTTGGAACTTCGAGTGATTCTGCAGTAAGCAGTGAATGGGCTCAAATTGATGCTCAAATTTAAACATTAGATGCACTTGAATTAAATATTTAAATAATTCATAAGCAAAACTGTCAGCTCCGCTTTTACTCCATAAAGCTGATTACTATGCTTTGTCGTAAATCAGTTTCCTTCATAAAGAAGATAACAAAGTCACAAAAATATTATGAGATTATACAAACAAATGGCTTAAATAACAATCAAACAAGCTTCATAAAACTTTCAAGAATTCAACAAACCGCCTTTCGGTATTTGCTCCTGGTCTCGTAATACTCCTAGATAATAAATTTTGGTGTCTTGGTTTTGCATTTCAATTAATTATAAATGTGTCCTAGGCCTCAGAGCTTGAACATAAAATGCGATGGTATTTCTTTCAGTTGAGTTATTGCCAACAATCACCTATAATGAAGTCTCTGCATAATTAGGGTTGTTTTTGTACTCTGGTTCATGAGGTTAAGAAGAACGACGAACCACATTATAGTAAATTCATCTCTATTCTCCTGAATACAAGACAATCTATATTTCCAGAGAACTATCTGTCACAACTGATGTGTAACATTTCACAACTAAAGTGTGACATTTCTAAAAATACCACTGCAGTTTGGGAACGATTTCAATCTTAACCTTCGTTCGATTCTGCTTGAGTGGTCGTGATAGCCAAAGGTTGTGGGTTCGATCCGCCGGTCTGAATCAGGCCAATTGATACTTGAAAATACTTGAAAAATCAATTATCAACATAATAAGGAGTAAGTGTACACATAGAATATTTAAGGCTAGAAATTTATAAAATGTACCGAAAATAGTTCAAAACTTGTAGCGGCCAGTCAACAACATTCATCGTAGTATTCAAACCAAACGAGGAATTAAAAAGAATACGATGAAACTTCTTTTGTTCTACTATATATAATTCATAAATGAGTAGGTCAGAGTATGTTAGACAATAGACATGGGAACAGATAATGCTCAATCTGGTTAACTCAGTCACTCAATTAAACTTATTAAAACATCCACACAAAGGACTGAAGGAAAAGTTAGCTCTGAAGTTGAAGGACACTTTTACCATTAAGTGTTAGCACACGTTAGCAGTTGTAGCAGTCTAGTAAGATATGAGTAAGCTACATGAACTGGAGGAAGATGCTCTGTTATAAGACTGGATCGATCCTTTGCTCGGTCGACAGATGAGGCACTTTTGGTGCTCGCCCAAATGTCGTGAAGAGCTTTCTTTCCTTCCCTTTTCTCCAGGAACAGTAATTTTTATAAGATATATATATATATATGTCGCAGTAAAGTAGTACATTTAGTGATGTACTACATCCTAAACTGATGTACTTTACTGACAAATTTCAGTAATGTAGTACATCACTGAGTGATTGTCAGTGATGTAGTACATCACTAAAACGTTTTCAGTAAATCAGTACATTTATGTTTGCTTCCTGTCTTTATGCTATAGAAGGAGATAATTTACAGACTGAAGACCTAAGGCTATTGACAAGATCTAATTCGAGAAATTTAAACAATAGAAGGAACAGATTACTGTAGGATAATTTTGAAAACTAAGTTTGGTTTAAACAATACACTATTTCTATTTGATAAATGATGTAAATTTTTAATGTTTTCCACCTAAGACTTAACGTTTTAAACAAAGTATTTTGCGGTGACCATTTATTGCAGGTTCCCAGCCCTCTTCCAATTTTAAAATTAAAATGAAAAACTATGAACCTTATCAGCCTAGCTAAAACTTATCGTAATCTTTATGTTAGATTACTGGAAAGAAGAAAAGAAACACAAAAGTTAACTGTTATATTGAGTTTAAGTTTAAATAAATTTAGTTTTAGTTTAAAAAGTTGGACAAAGTCAAATGTGTGCATTGCTAAAGCCAAACTCAGCTTTCAAGTTTTTAATTCTAATAACTACTATTTTAATATCAAAATTGCCATAAAAATAGAAAAACTGCAATAAATCGGCAGGCTTAGTTTTCAAAATTATCCTACAATCTGTTCTGTAATCGTTCCTTCTATTGTTTAAATTTATCTAATTAGATCTTGTCAATAGCCGTAGTTCTTCAGTCTGTAAATTTTCTCCCTCTATAGCATAAAGACAGGAAGCAAACATAAATGTACTGATTTACTGAAAACGTTTTAGTGATGTACTACATCACTGACAATCACTCAGTGATGTACTACATTACTGAAATTTGTCAGTAAAGTTGTACATTTGAGACCTTTGAAGTCCGATGTACAACTTGACTAGTGATGTAGTACATCACTGAAATTTTCTAGGGATGTAGTACATCACTAAATGTACTACTTTACTGCGACATATATAATATAATATATATATATAATCTTATCTTAAAACTTCACAACATGGTTTGAGCATTTAAAGCAATAAAATAAAGTTGTGTTTCAAGTGATATCTCGGATTTTGGTCTGACTTGAGAGCTATATACGCAAAGTTATAGATATCTAAGGTGTAAAAACTCAATCTGTCAAGGGGTCTCTCTCTACCCTAATGTTAATAACATGAAATATGAGACAGATGATAGTGCTCTATTGAAGGAGTATGCGTTGCTATCCTGTGTAATATTTGTGATTTATTTAATTCATCCTCTGAAATAAGCCTTAATTTATCAGCATGTAGAAGGTTATGTACTATGGACACATAATTATAGTCTCATGGCCCAAGTATATTCCATGGCCCATGGTACCTCATGGTCCATTCCCCCTCACCCAGCTGCACAAGGTGTAACTTTTTGTGCCAGCTTTTAAAGTTAAGTTTTTCAGCTTGGATGTGTTGGGTGAGTTGACCAAACAAAGCGTGACTAGAGCGCATTCACCCAACACACCGAACTCACCCAAGCTGAAAAAGTGAAACTTGAAACATCAATAACTATGATAGCACGAAACGATCAGGACTGGACACAAACTGTAACTTGGGGGGATTCCGTACTTGGACCGTATTCAATTCATCTGTTAGCAGTAAAGAATTTGACGATTAGAAGTGTTGGAGTCGAACGTTCCAAATGACGCCTTAATAGTATGTATGTAATTCATTTAGATTCTGAAAATTTGAATGATCTCGTACTCCATACATTTCTGCATCTCAAAAAATAGAATTTAAAATTTATCGCCAAACTAGTCTAGTTTGTCACTTAATCACGTACTCCTCACAGTAATGAATCGCTCGGAATAATAATCCTATAGTCCATCATTAATAGCAGAAAATCTAAACCTGGTAGATGAAAATTGGCCAGAATGCGAGTGTGACCGGCCAAGCAATCAAAAATAAGAGAAGTTAGCCGAAGTAGAAGCTTGCTCTGCATTTCTACAGTAATTAACCGACTGGCAGTCAGTAGCATGGAGACAATAAATATAAAACAACTAGGTCAAGCTGTAACCATTCGGTTGAACCTCAAGCTTTCTTTCTAAGATTCTTCTTTGCTCTAATGCGTGATTTGCCCTTGGGACGACTGGAACCAGACTCTCCGGAAACCCAGTTAATTACCCTCAGTTGAAAATATGCAAAACTCAGGTAAAGCTTCCCCTTCTAGGAAAACTGAAATGGAATCCTTTTCTTGATCACAAAAAGAGCGTTAGGTTACTGTTTGGTCAGCCTTCCTCCAATCAAGAAAATAAATGCAGACAAAAATTAACAAGCTCATTTTACATGTATGTTTACAAAATAGAAATTGGGTAGGAAGAGGAACTTAATTTTGAAATAGAATCTGGCTATCGGACACCAACTAAAATATTATTAACGATATACGCTGTCGGAAATTCCTGATTGCCTTCTTCTTTTAGAATCAAAAACAGAATGTTTGCTGTTATTTTAACATTATCGTGTCTAGAAAGATCTCAAACATTGGCATACTAATGGGTATTGTATTTACCTTATGTTACCAGTAATAGCTTATCTGACAGTTGAAACCAAATCCAGAAAGCTATAACTAACAGGACGTGGAATAAAAGCTGTAACCAACTCAAACACGTAGAATTCTAGTGAGTGATAGTTAGTTTTGCCTTAGAAAAATTGCAGGGGGAAATGTGAAAAATACATGAAATCAAATAAACCATTAAAACCTAAACCAAATGCTGCCTTTGATCCTAAAAATAGAATCTGTAAATCCTGGTATCTCATTATTATTTCGTTTGAAGCAATTTATTTTAGCTTGAAAAGATAGAGCCTTATCTCAGATATTTGGAGAACAATATATCCTATGCAGAGATACAAACAACATTGATCAAATACACATTTCAAGAATCTCAGACCCACGTTTGAGGCAAAAAATTAATCAGACTGCGAAGAGTTGAAGTATTAGAAATGCTTGATAGAATTCAGGAGACCTTCTTCTTCTTCTTCTTCTTCTTCTTCTAAACTCGACCTTTGACGGAAGCATTTTGGCTCACTATACAGGCAAATATGAGAGCCATCTATCTATGGCACATCAAAATTTCATAACTTTGCTCAAAGGTAAAGAATAAAGGATTGTCTTCATATCACGCCCCAAAAACCACGAATGCATGACGAAAGCAAAATATGACTTCCTCCTCATTTATTTTGAACAGTAGGCGTTGACAGTGTCCTATTGTTTGCTTTCATGAAACCATCTGAAAAACCATCTCAAACAGCCATAAATGATTCAGCGACAGTGTGAGGAATTCATCCTGTGCATATGAATGAATGAACACCATGCCCCTGTTTACTGTGTGTGCATGTACTGTTCGCATTAAATGAAAAAGCTGAAAAAATAAAAGCAGTAGGAGCAGGAAAGTACAGAATTCGGAATTCTCGAATTAACTATTCCTAGTATACACCACAGCAATAGTTCCGGTACAAGATGGTGTTTCAGAAGCAGTCTGTCCCTTTCTTATTGAAAACCCTGTTGTTCACGCAGCCCACTTGTCACTTATGTTTGTAAATGAATAACTACAACTAAAATCTACACAGCGGAAATGGTATCTATCCGCTACAGATGATATAGAGTTTTAGGATTGAGTGTCCGCCCGTTGAGCCGTCGAGCCGGCCGGCTGCTGGTCGGCTGCCTAGGAGGGTTTTTTTGGTTTTCGGATTTGCGTCAACCTTGCGTCCCGCTAAATTTAAGTTGAGTCCCGTTAAGAAATTTTGCGTCCTGGCAGAATTCTTGTTTTAGCGTGTTTTTAGTGCAAAAATTGTTTTATTTATGAAAATTTAGATAACTTCCTTAGTGCAAAGCTATTTAGACTATTTAGAAAGCTGATGCTGCTTAACTGTAATGCACGATTACAGGATTACCTACCTAGAATATAGATGCATCCAACATACACGGCGGGGGGTTGAAGAATTTTTTGAAATTACAGAATAACCCGTAATGGAAATGCTTAAAAAGATTTTATTTGGCGTCTGTTGCAGAACCTAATAATTTTCGAGATATATTATTGACACACATTATTCCGATATTTCAATGTTTGTTAAACTAATTAAAGTACTAAAAATTTATGAAATATTTAGGAATATCATTGAGAAGAAAGGTAGCAAATATTAAAACATGCATTCGGTTGCGAAAACTTCGAGAACTGGTGATCCTTGATAGCAGGATTATTGCAAATGAGCACAGGGGGTTTGGGGACGAAGCCCCCCAGAAGTTGGAGATTTTTTTGAAATTACGGATTAAATCCGTTGTGGAAATGTTTAAAAAGGTTTATTTGGCAACTGTTACATCTATTCTAACTAAAACTCCTAATGCTAATGCATTTTTTGTGTTAATTACATCTGTGAATTCTTGAATTTTGAATAGTCAGTATAAAGTCAACAGAGAAGCGTGTATGCTCCGTACAGCATTATTCAACTGCAAAACTGAAGCATTTGTAAATACTGTTAACGTTAGTTACGATAAATTGATAGTGAATTGGTCGTACATAGGCCTTTTGTATTTGAAACTTTTAGAAAAATGGTAATCTTGCATTATTTCAAACTGCCATTTGTGTATTTTTTGCGAAAAACGTTTTTTTAAAAGTTCCAAAAAATTTGGATATTCTGCTTCGGCTACAGTTACAAATTTCGTTAATTTCGGGGTTTTACTTTAGTACTAATTTTGAGCCTTCCTGACCTGTTGAATGAGAACAATATAAATGTATAAATATATATAGGTGTATATAAATGCACATAGTAATCTTATGTATTTATTGAAGTGCCAGTGCTATTTTAGCAGAACAGTAAGTTTTTACAACCCCCAACCCAGCACTGTCGACTAATTTTTTCAGTCTACGCATGCGATATTTGGTCATAGTGGCTTTTCTAACAGTTGAGATTATGAAGTCTAAGCGTTCCAGTTAGAAGTTTGCTTTCATTTCTTCGGATAAAAGCTGTCGAAGAAAAGGGAACCGAACAATACCAATTGTAGATTCATCCCATTGTAGATTGTACTAAACACGGGCGAGCAGTCTTTGTTTAAAGCTCTGAAAGAAATTAGAAAGCGCTAGAGAATTTTCCATCTATAGCCATAATTAGATAAATGACAAAATTTTTCCATTTACCGCTTTTATCCTTAAATATCAATAAGCCTCATCTAAAATTAGTAAAGCTGTTTTCCTTATCTCTGTGATACATTGCATAAAAATTTCGCAGCCCATTTTGTAGTTTGTGTGGAATATTGCTCTAAAACTGGTTTTATTTCTATTTGATTTGAAGGAAAATTCTAAGCGAACAGTGTATGCAAATTAGACTTAGCTACTGAGTAGCTTCACAGTATGGCTGACAATTAGTGTAGTAAACTAGTCAGTCTTGGTTGAAGTTTAGGTGTGGTTGGTCGGGTGTGTGGGCCCCATTACAATATTGTGGCAGCTGAGACTTTTGAGCGATTTAGTACGGTTTTGTTATTGAGTTTTGGTTATTTGGTTAAGTATTTTGTATGTTCTATGAAACTGTCTTTTAATAACTTTGTAGAAATTTAAGATTAAAGTATCGTGTTTGTTTCTCTAGAGTTTAATTAGGGTTTCGCGGTTAGGCACGAGGAGGAGCTGTAGGCATACACTACCGAATAGTAGAACCTGCATTTTCTTTTATTTGCATTTGGACACTGCAAAATATGCTGAAGTCAAGCGGCCAGTCAACGGCTAGCCGTCTGCCTGAACGGACAGCACCGGCCAGCTTCTGGCATTCGGCCGATGGAGGAGCGCAGTCGGCAAGGCCTCTCTCGCCCTCCTTTCTTTGATGACAGGGATCATATGCCATACTCCGACGACTGGTCGGTTATTCCCGTTAATCGAATCAGTGTCCATATGACCGGTACCCAACCAGAAGCGGTGACGGACGTCTCTCACCCCTCCATCGCATCCTGCACTTCAACTCCGCTTTCCTCCAGTGGACCGATTGCCCCCGTCGTGTCGATCACCGCTACCCCGTCCTCCATGGTTGGTACCTTATTTCTATTCTATTGATATAATTATATTTTATGCGGTCATGGCTCATTTTACTACTCTCGTGCGCACATATTGGCTGTTTCTCTTCATCTTTAGCATCGTCATTTCCTTATTGCTCATCTACAGCATCTTTGGACTATTATTTAGATTAATTGACCATATCCGGTCCAATCGTCCCCACCTAGCACCTATGGAAATCCCACCTGGCACCCGGCACCTATGGAACTCCCCAGTCCCGCAGTTATGGACCCATATTTTGGATTATTTTCTTTTCACTCGGCATAAATGCCATCTATGGTACTCCAATATTTTGCAAACCGTATGCTTATGGTGCCGATCCTTTTACCAGTGAAACAAACTCTGTGTGATTGCCCATTCTCACAGCTGGACTATGATGTCGCAATTATTTGTTGTTCATAGGCCTGAATAGGGTCTTGTAACAGCTAAAACTGTTACGTAAGCAAACTTATACGATTTTGCAATTTAAAAATTCAAATTTTCAATTGTCCGAAATGTACGTTGCCGCCCACCGGTGGGCGGCAATATTTATAACAAAAGCAAGAGAATTTTTTCGTTATCTGCAGTGCTTTTCAAGCTATTCAAAATGTGCGTCTTTGCAGGAGAAATATATTAAATTATGCAGCAAATCGCCCACCGGTGGGCGGTGCCGCACATGCTAGAACTCGTGTGCGGCGCGGCCCACTGGTGTGTGGCATCGCAGCCAACGTGTAATTAACATGCCATGTATATTGCTCAATTTAAGTTTTGCCTTAATCATAACGTGCATTTTTCTTTTCGATTTGTTATTTGTTGCTACAATTTGTTACCAAATTTTTATTTACCAAAGCTCGCTCTACGATTTTGTTATCTCTCACTTTTTTTAGCTTTCCCACATAAAGGAAAGTGCCGCTTTTTGAGAGATTTATATCAACGAAACTTTCCCTCCTCCCAATTTGCCACATTTTTCTTGTTCGGTTATTTGCGTGGATGCCCTTACACTGTACCATCTATGTTACTCACTGCCAGGCCGAACAAAGTAGAGCCGTTAGGTTCTTTTTTCCTGAACCGCGCGAAGTAGGTCATTTTGCGCAGAGGGGCAAAGTTACGTTTCGGACGTAGGGTTTTTTACTCCATGCTATTCTCCTTGTCCCCTTATACGGTCAAAACCTTCGTCGGGTATTGGCTTGTGTGTACGGGTTGCTGTATGCGAACGTCTGCGTTCGAACGGTCCATATGCCCCACTGGGCATGATGGTTGCGTGAATGTGACCTGGGTGTTTGGGGAAGCCAATTTGCCCATTTTTAGTATTCTTGTCAAAATCTTCCCCTTCTTCTCCCATAGTCTAAAAAGTACGTCCAAAACTGAGTTGAGACTAGGCTAGACCGCGAAGCTTAGGTAGACCCTCTTTCCCTTAGGGCGCTCGTGTTAGTAGCTGGGTACTAGCCGTCCCTAAGATTCCTTAAGAATCTGGCATGTTATATGACCCAAAACTCAGGGTGGGTTAGTAGCTACTCCTCCTTCCCCTATGTCTTGCAATCTCTCAAAAAGCATAATGCTTCACCAAATTAGACGTTTATATGTCTTTATTCCCTTACACAGCTTATTTTCATTTATATTTGTTACTTGTTTTTTATTTGTTACTTATTTTTCTAATTTTTGACTATATTGGACAACTGCGGTTTTTTGCTTTAAAATATTTTTCTTTTCTTACCAAAATTTCTTTGGCACTAGCGGGCTAATGCAATAAGCCTTGGGGAGATAAAGTATAGGTAGTAGAGGAATTTCCCCCAATTTTTCGTCATGAAGTATTTCGTGATTTTTCCTTAAAATCCCTAAAATTTCCTTAAAAACCCTCTAAAAACGTTTACTCCTACTACCGGAGTGTCTGGTATTTGTGATATATTTTCTGTTGCGAGTAAGTATATTTTATAATGTGGCGCTATCGTTATGGCGATAGCGCTATCGCTTTCGCGAAATCCTCAAAATTATATATTCTTTTAATAACCTTAAAGATAACAAACACTACATAGAAATTGAGAATAGGAAAATATCAAAACGTGGACACCCAGAAATCTAACCAACCTTATTCACGCGACCGGTGTAGTCCCTTCGTCAGGCGACTCCTGGCTATTACTCGCTGCAAACGTTCCAGGGGGCCATTGGTTTCCTTATTCGAATGGAAGGGTAGGCGACAGGCTCGGGAGACAGGGTGGCACTCTGGGCACTTCCTGGAGCAGGGGGCACGTTGGGTACTTTCGGGAGGAAGAGGGGCACGTAGGGTACTTCCGGGAGGAAAAACCTATAGTTCTGGACAGCGATCCGTTGTCTGGATAGATTTGGTGTTGGTATTGTTGTGGCTAAAGCTGTTGTAGAGAAATCCAATTCATTGTAAATGTGAAGGGTAGGGTAAAACCAAATGGCTTGATCACTCCTAGATTGGTTGATAATATGACTTTGAGACAGATTTTGGTTAACTGCTGAGCATGGGAATCGTCTAATCGTATCTGTGTTGTTAGCTGTTTCAATTACCCGTCTGTCTTTGAATCTGCCATATCTCTGTTTTATTTGTGTCGCACTATTCGTTTGCTTTATTCGTCTGTTTCACCTGCCTTGCTTGGATCTGTTATGTCAGCACAATCATATCTCTTGTTAACATCATGAAATGCATGAATGCAATGAACCTTACTGCAATGAAATTTACTAACTGCAATGAATTTTGTGTCTTGACCTGCTTGTTTAACAAATTTTAACTGTGTTTGTGTTGCTTGTGACCATGACTTAAATGTGTTAAATACCGCTGGCTTGTAACTGTAATCTACTACGTTAAATCTGTGCTAAACACAACTGACTAATCTCAATCTGTAAAAGTGTTGTTTGTGACTAAATGCAATGCTGTTTCAATGTACTAACCAACTAATTTGATATTGGCTATGTAGGCGAACAAAGGTCTTTGTGTTTCTGTTTGAACGGTTGAAAATTGTGAAAGTTTTTGTCTTGTCTCCTAATCCGTGGGGTGGTTGAAATTGCCGAATTGTGGACCTAAGGGTTTAGGCAATTTGATGAATCTTTCAAGAAATCTGGAAAACAACGAAATTAATGTTGATTAATAGAAATGGGTCTTTGTTAGAGAGGATTTGAGCGATTGTTGTATGCATAATTTCCTAACTTAATGGGTTTGTTTTCGTCGAAATCGGGACTCTAGGGGACCACCTGAAACCCCAGGTAACCCCATCAATCAAAACTAGAGCTACTGTTTCTAAGACATCAAAGAACTTCCAGGGAGGCCGCTGAGTTAGAGGGGGAATGACGTGAAGTACCGTAGGACACATTCACACACCGCATACACTACACGTAACACGAGGCGGGGCTTGCCTTCTACGTCACACTTTGATTGACAGGAAGGGAGTTCCCGGCCTGACGTCACAACGCAGTCAGTCTTGGTCCGGCAGTCGAGGAGTTTGGTTGTGCTATCTGTTTGTTGTGGCCGTTTTGGCAGTTATCAGTATCTTGGTGGCCGTTGTGCCTACATAGTCGACTTGTGTCCGGAAGGGACTGATATTGACCTATCTACTTCAGCAAGGCCAGACTCAACCCACTGTTATTGTCACATTTGCATTCTCCCGCTTGTAACACAGTTCAGATTTCACGGTAGTCACGTCACTTTCCCGTCCAGCTTCATCGGCCACCCTGTGGATAAAAGGTAACTTTGAAACCAAAAGGTTCGGCTTCAATCAAAAGGGTTTTTCTATGAATAGTCTAGAGATCTAACCTGACCAATCTTTTACCTTGTTTCTGTCTCTTGTATAACTTTGTTGCTAATTGTTGAGTGAACTGACGAATTCGGTGGCTGTATAACCCTATGACTCATGCTTAATTGCTAGTTTAGTTGAAGTTTCATTGACATTAATGT
Source organism: Trissonchulus latispiculum (assembly GCA_030248195.1). NCBI lineage: Eukaryota > Metazoa > Nematoda > Enoplea > Enoplida > Ironidae > Trissonchulus > Trissonchulus latispiculum. The sequence goes on along the minus strand of JASAND010001916.1, from coordinate 536 downwards.
TGATAGTTTGTATTTGGATTGGTGAAGATTAGTAAATACGCAAGTTGCATACTTCGAAGCTAACCTTCTGACGTTGCGTCATTGAGCTGAGATCGTTTAACATTATCAGTGACAATTTTGAGAACTGGGTGGACCACTGTTCAGATTACGGAAGCCCAGTTTAGGTAGAAATCAAGGGCAGATCTCAAAGTTTAGTGAGTGATCTGCTCTTGACTAGGTAATTAGGATTTTGGATTGGATAACAAACTGCGAGGCCCCTGAAGACTCGCTCCAACACGTGAAACCGGCGATACTTTGTACTTGCAGTGCACATTAACTAAGCCAGTGCTTATTTCTGAGACTGTTTGGGAGGTGTTAGACTGAAACTAGTGATTATCGTTGACATTTGGACCCCTGTAACCCAAAAGTGAAGCTTAATCGTTAGAAAGGAGGCACGAATTTGTGAAGACCAAAGGTGTAGTTTCTAGAGAAGCATCTCGAAACTGAATTTAACCAGTGCTAGCAAACCATTTTCTTCACACTTGGAGCTCCCTCAG
>JASAND010001915.1:0-26183 GCA_030248195.1 Trissonchulus latispiculum | reverse complement strand
TGCAAAGTCCGGAAAGTGTATGGCATAGTTGTCATCATATCGGAACAGGTGTGCAACGGCTGAGTCAGTCTCTTCTTCGTAGGCGTCTCCACTTTGTACTGTGTCGTTGAATGTGATTTCCCACGTGTGGGACTTTGGATCATAAACCACGTCGATGATATTTCCTGTCTGAAATATGAAAGGAAAAGTTTTGCGGCTAAAAGAATTGGATTGGGCTGAAACTTGGTCGTGGCCGCCGGTTGGTGTAGTGATATTTGGTCCCTCTGAAATATGAATTCCCCCAATCCCCGTGGTTATTTCTGCAAAAGATTCGCAAATGTGAGAACAATTATTTCAGGGGACCAAACGTATCACGACACTGACCAGTGATTCAGTGTTGTTGACCATCCGGTAGCGGAGACCGACCCACCTTAGCGGCGCGGCGCATTAATAAACTTCAACGAGTAGTGAAAATATCCTAAGTTACTGTGCTTACTGCTTAGGTTCATACCCACCTTGAAGAAAGTTCCATTGCAGTGTTTCCCCAATATCAGCTCAAGACTGGCAGTGTTGTTCCAAGTAAACTTGATGATAATGTCCTGGTCCGCGTTATTATCGTTTTCTGGAAACTCAAAAGAAAAGCAGGTTTCGTTTTCTCCAATCGTGTCTTTCCAACAATAGGCTAGCATCACTCCGAACAATAGTTTGATGTTCATTTTAACAAAAGTTACTAAACTTTGTGGCGGCACGAATCTTTGGAATAAACTAATTTTAAAGCTTGTGTTTTAATTTTAATTTAAACTGTGTTTTGATTTGTTTCCGCTTTTTATAGACTGTTGTAACCTAAATCAAGAAAATTAGGTAAACGCAGGCTGACAGGCGGGTCAACGAAGGATACAAGCATTAATCGTAACGAAATAAATAAACCTATATGTCTTCACTGTTCAAACCTTTTGCTTCATACGAACGCTCAACGGAGTTGGCACAAAACTTTGAAACGAAATATATAACTTTAAGTCTGTGTATTGTTTTGGTTCGACATTTTCCTAGATTGTTGTAACTTGAGTGATATTATAAGGAATAAGAAGATATAGCAATTGAAACGAATCCCACTGTCTTGTTTTTACAGTTCAAAATTTTTATTTCATACGAACGCTCTGTGAATTGAGCCACGTAGTTGATGAACCAAACATCCCAACAACTAGCCCAAAACGTAGGTAGGTAGCGATTCGGTGTGGGTGGTCTGGTTTTTACCGATCCTGTTCAGACTAGTTTTTGAGGCCGGCCGAGGTTTCACGCCGGCCGGACAATCGCCGACCGGCCAGTGAGCCGGCCGGCCGGCGGGCGGTTAGCCCCTAGGCCGGCTCCGGACGGCTACCGGCTTGGAGCAGCTTGTAGTGTAGCTATTATGACTGCTAAATTAATTTTCGGGAGAAAAATTAGAAAAATGTAGTTGAACGTGTATACTGAATGGAGAAACCAGACCAAACCTAGATTTGAATGTCATATTAAGCTTATATGCTTTAAACTGTAAATTTCTGACTATTGATTTGCATCCCGATCGGTGGCCGGCCGGTAGCCGGCGGCTGGCCGGCGAGCGAAAGTCGTCGGTCGGCAGCGGGCCGGTTGCCAGCTTAGGCCGGCCTCAAACACTAGTTCAGACCGGCTAGCTGAAGGTTCGACCAGTCACGCCGGCCGGCCAGAACATTTGGTCGGCCGAACCATGACAGACCGGCCAGTTAAATAAAAGTTTTCTGGACTGTTTGCACTGGTAACCGCCCCCCCTTGAAAACTATATCAGATATATTTCATATTTTTGCTTGTACTTTGGACTGTGGACAACCGACGAAAACCATCACCAGCTGACCGTCCCACGAAAAATTGTGCCATTGAACAACACCCATGACGGCACTCGTTTGAACGAAGATTCAGCATATGCACTGTGCATCAGATTTTCTGATGTGATAGGCTTAGATTGAATTAGATTTCCTGGGTAGAGTAGAGATGTTGTCCGGGCTGTGTTCGATTTTTTGGCTCGATGGACCGTCCTTGGTCTCTTCTAAACCGGGGTGTCACGGTGCAAATCTTCCCTCCGTGAAAATATAATCACCCGACAAGATATACAACTGTGCTAATCTTTTCCCTCGGGCAGTTTTGAAGGTGCAGAATTAAAGCTGCAAGAAACAAACTTATACGAGGTGGGGTGAGTGGAGTAGAATATTACTTGGCATTTCGACAATTTTGGCACCTAAACTTGAAGTTGGGCAAAACTTATTCGCTTTAAAAAATGGTGGAATCCCCTATGAAAATCCGATTTACACAGGGAATTGGGTTTGGCTTATTGGTCTAGAGCACCTCTCTCCTGTTACTTTATTCTGAATAAAACACACAAGAGCAAAGAGCAAAAAATATAAGCAAGCAATCGATCAGATATAAATACTTTTAAATATTAAAATATATTAATTTATGTTCTCTCCTTCGCAGCTAGTCTTCAAAGTTTCAACTGCATCGGCTTTACAGTCGACTGGGAAAACTTTGATATTGATCAGGGGTTTGTGACTGGTTCCCATACTTCCAGACACGCAGATCTTATCATTGCAATATTTGATAGTCTCTGCACCGTAATAATATTCACTTCTAACGAAGGGACCCCTTTTATAGTACATTTTGTCGAACCAGAACTTTTTGTGCTCATCCTCCCCGATGATTCCAACAGCCATCCAGTTAGAGTAAAGGTCAAAGCTGTAAGGTGCTGACCTAAAAAAGAGTACAAAATGAAACACAATATTTATTTGGATTTATAAAGCACTACGTTTTTCCTGCTGTGCCTCAGCGCAGCAGGTCTCTTATGTTTGCTCGACCCAGGCTCGAGCACACAGTTTCTTTGTAAAACATACATTTTACCATAAATGCATGTGTGCAATGGTTTAAGATAGGCAATGCATAATTTCTGTGTGGTTTTCTCTTTTGAAATGCTTCAGCTTGTAGACCATGTAATTACGCATGTGTGGAAAATTGTGTGTGAAATCTGTTTTGAAGAATTCAAAACCGGAATTTTTATTCCACTGCTGATGACTAATAAATAAAGCCTTCGAACAGGGCAACTCTGCTCCTATCGTATAAAAATTTTGTGCCAGTAAATCTGCAACAATTCTTTTTCTGAAATGTATTGAATTGAATTGTATAAAAATACAACTGAATTGAATTGAATTGAATTGAATTGTTTAAAAAGTGAAATTCTAAATTAAAAACTAAAATGTGGACTGACAACTGCACTATGTTTTGCACAATATTGTGCAATTCCTAAGCAAACTTTTAATCACTCATGAAAAATTGGACTGCGCAGCAGGTTTATAATTTTAATAAAATATTATTTTGAAACTCAACCTTTTGCACAACATATTGCTTGTTAGTTAATCATTAGTGCGTTTCCTGTTTTCAAGCAAGAATAAAATAGAGCTAGTAGGAGAATAAAAATCAACTTCCCTAACTCGCTTTACTCTGCTCAGCTCAAGCTTGGTTTTCCCTATTTGAACTCTTTCATGAAAGGGATCGAGGTAAATTGGTCCTTGTTTATCTTTGCTTAAGTATTTTCTGAAATGCCTTTTCGCGAATGGCTAGAGCAGAGCGTTAAAATTACCCCTTTTGTGAATTTTTGGAAAAACTTTCATGGTTTTCTTGGGCAAGCAATCTGTCATACTTTCTTACAGATTAATCTATCATAAAGCTTACGAGAGCTCAGTCATATTAGTTGACGTTAAATTCGGACAATATTAGGCATTTTACCTGGGTCACCTGGTTTGAGCCTTACCACATGACAATAATTCGATAACCAGTGTTGCCCACTTTCCAGGAGAAAGTCCCAGAAGTACCAGTTGCAGTGAGTCTGGTTTTGTGTGCCACCATCGCCTCGCTGAGGCCGGGATAGACTGCCCTGGGTATCGCTTTGACGTATCTGAATAAATAATAAAATATGCAAATAGAAACTGATTAACTGTAACGGGGTAGTCCATGTCAGCACATGAAAGAAAAAAGAATCATGTCTTCTTATCTCGCACTGAGTATTATTGCTTCATTCAAGAACTACATTAAAACAGTTTATCTTAATTAAGGTGGGGGGGTCGCTTTTTGGGCGATTTTTCGACCTTCATTTTCATATGTTTAACACATGTCGGAGTCACCTTTGAAGGACTCTACAGAACGATAGAAGCAATATTGTGCAAAACGCACTTGTCTTCTTTCGCAGACCCATTGGGAGTACAAATATGTAAAAATGAGCAAAATCGGTGAAGGTCGAAAAATCGCACAAAAGAAGCGACCCCCCCTTAAGTAGTGACGGTGAAACACAACAAATTATGGGTTTGCTTGAGCAAAATTTACGTAGAATGGGGGAGACGTTATAGGTCCTAAGTAAAAGGTAAGCCTCGTCTCCTGAATCCGGTTCTTTTGGTCTTTGAAATAATTTTTCTACATTATTTGATCGGGATATGATTTTTTCGACAGCTATGCGTAGTGGTCCCAACGTCACCTTCACAAATCTGCACCAGTTATTGCAAAACAGCTTGTAGGTATTCCTTCTGTAAGGAAAGCAGGCATAGGAAAGATTGATAAGCCCAATACGGGGGATCAGTCGATGGCACAGTGGTTTAGGAGCAAGCGCGTCTCACTGCTGTGCCGAAAGGGCCGTTGTTCGATTTCCGGACGAGCCTTTTCCTTTCATTCAATCATAAGGGAAAAGCCGAACTTCCCTCTGTCACGAGGCCTTGAGGTCCTTCAAAAGTTCTGTTGTGGAAGCGTGGAAATCTGGTCCGTGTAGGCCTTATGACGGTTAGGGTTGTGGATCGTTGCTCGTCTTAGGCATCAGTGAACACCAGGCTTTTACTATGAAGCAGAGGGCAAGGTTATAACAAAGACAAGTTCAGAGTTCATGTCACAGGTATAGACAAAGGCAAGGCAACGAGCAACCAGGACAGCACAAAGCCCACCAGCCACAATGACTCAAAACACAGACTTTTATAGTTCTAGTAGCTCCGCCTCTCACGTGTTACCGTATCTCCCTTTTCTAATGACGCCTTGTCGAAAAGTCGAAGGCTCTTTTCATCAAAAAGCATAAAAACTCGGGCGGTCTCTTTCAAGTCTTTCTCTGACGAAGCTTTGACTCACACTTTCTAGCTTGTTTCGTAATAGTTCAGGAAATATAAAAACTCGAAAATTGGAACAAAATATCTATCAAATGTCAGGCGTAAGCTACAATTCCAAGAACTAGCAAAGTCACGACTATTACCAGCCAATAAGAAAACGTCAGCATAGCTCTCGCCTTTTACGTAGAAAACTACTTCAGCCTGCCTTCGAGAACTACCATAAGTCTTAGAAGCGAAACAAAGTCCTACGAAAGAAGGTTGGGACTTAGAAAAATTTAAAGAAGTAAAGGGTTTAGGTGCGTACCTACGCTTTTAGATAGAGTATAATGAAACTGTTAATTTTAATAATTTTGATACGTAAGAATAATATTAATTTTGATAATGAAACAGTAAAATGTTTAGCTACGTTTTACGTACGAATTTTACACCTGTGACACCTCCAATCTCTTTCCTAAGGTCCTGGTTTCAAGGGTACACGGTGCCTGACGCCTCTCGTCTTTGGCTAACCCTCGGTCTTATTTTTCTACAACCTTGGCATAACTGCTACACTTAAATTAGTACTCATTACAGTTTATTATTGTTTGATATTGTTAAAGCTAAATGCAATCGGTGATTTAAACGCCTTACCCGCTATTTGCATAAACTACTGGCTCAACTAGCGGCCATTTCGTCCAGTTTTCTATTTGCAAAACCGCAAAGACGCTATAGTCGTCCTCGCCATGCAAACTACGAGCCAAGTCAACTTGCAAGTTGCGGTCAATGAACTCTCTTCCAACAGATACCGAGTTAGCGATCACACTGAATAGCAGTGATAGTGAGACCAATAGTTGCCTGGATTTCATGTTGACTGCTTGTAATCCTTAGGTCTACTACTGAAATGATAATATTGCTACATGAATGATGGTAGTTATCGTAATTATTAATGGTAATTATGACAGTACGTACGATTTGAAATTTGGATAAAGTGGACATCTGTACAGCATCGGTAGCACAGTTTTCAACTTAAATGTTTACAACAAGTCAGCGCACACCTGGCAACGTTTCAACACTTCTCCCTTCTTGATTCAGCACTCAGTGAAGTTGAAACAGCAACCAACTACTTAATGCAGAAATTCTAGCCCGCCCATTTCAATAATTTGAATCAACCAATCCGTTAGCTATGGTTGGTTTTAAAATTTTATTTCTGTAGCCTTTCCTTTACTTCTTTTCGAGTTTGCGACAAACTGGTGACCAGCACACAATTTGAAAAAGAAATTTTGAAAACGCACATAAACGTGAACTACGATTATTAAACGCTACTAATTTTAAGAATAAATCCGAATTCAATAATTAGATAATGGGACCAGTTATCCTTTAAGATTGGTAAAATGATTAGAGCCAAGTCGAAATTCCAGAAGCAACTAACTAAACATTTATTAGCTTTTTATAATTAATCAAGAAATTGTTGCGTTAACTTACAATAAAGCTGCGACAAGAGATGGTTGAAACCTTTTCGAACCTAAACGGGTACTCCCTTATAAGAATACAATTTTTGTTGTATACGCTGTACTAAGCAGAGGACAGAATCCGATGAAAGATCTACTTTTACACAGCTTTTGCTATTTTAAACGAGCACTTAAGTGCATGTCAATAGTAATGGCAAGAGTACTTAATATTTGTAGTATTCACGACGAAAGCTTCGACGCGCGTCTACGCACGTTTAGAGGCGACTGGGTTAATTGGGCGCAAGTTAATGACATTCAGTAGCAATGGCAAGAGTACATAATATTTATAGTATTCATGAAGAAAGCATTTCTCAGTTATCAGGGCAAAAACTCATGTTCTGCACGCTAAAGGTGTCTTCATAGTCGCGAAGCAGGTGAATGTATCATTTTGCGCACATCAACGCGCGTCGACGTGCGTCTATGCGCGTAAGCTGGCATGCTACAAATGGGCACGTCGACGCTTCCAGTGGTAGCATAGCACCAGGACGTGATGTTACGCTTGGAAGCGTCGACGCCTCCAAATGTAACATGGCAGTGTAGCGCATTGACAAGGGAGTCTACGCGCGTCTAGAGGCGACCGGGGCTATGAAATCTCCATAACGGTTGTCCCCCGCTGGTTTGGTTAGACACTATCCTAGTGCTTCCAAACTCGTTAATCAGTTGATCTAACAGAGGCTCACTCTATATTTATGCGTGTGTGCATCTCTCTAGAGTGAGTCTACTTTTGAGTTTCAGCTGACAAGCATATGTAGTGAACGATTCTCTTTCCCAATGTTATGTGCTTGCCACCCCCCCCCCCCCCCAGACCTGGAGCTCACTCATCCCCCAGAGGGGTCCCTCACTTCCCCAGAATCTGGATTTTTCCGGGTTTTGGGAAAAACCGGAAAATCCGGTTTTCCGGCGGCCTCCGGCTGATGGTTCACTACCCCAGAAATTCCCCTCCTGCACATGTAGTGTGTTATTGAATGTGATTTCCCAGGAGTGAGACTTTGGATCATAAACCACGTCGATGATATTTCCTGTCTGAAATACAGAAGGACAATTTTTGCGGCTAAAAGAATTGGATTGGACTGAAACTTGATCGTGTCCGCGTGCCGCCGGTTGATGTCGTGATATTTGGTCCCGCTGAAATACGTATTCCCCCACCCCAATCCCAGTAGTCACTTCTATAAAAGGTTCGCTAATGTGAGAACAATTATTTCAGGGGACCAAATATTTCACGACACAGCCAGTGATTCAGTGTTGTTGACCAGCCGTTGTTTGATTTTCATATTAGCTACAGTTAGTAAACTTTGTGGTGGCACAAAACTTTGAAATTAAATAATCTTAAATCTGTCTTTTGTTTTGTTTCCGCTTTTCATAGACTGTTGTAACCTAAATCAAGAAAATGAGGTAAACGCAGGCTGGCAGGCGCAGAGTTGGAAGTGGGTCCGGTACCCGCGGGTCGACTTTCAGGTCAGTGGGTGCCCGCGGGTCGACTTTCAGGTCAGTGGATCGCGGGTTGACTTTCAGGTCAGTGGGTACCCGCGGGTCAGAGCGGGTGAAGAGTTATTTTAGTTCATACCATCTTTAAGCAATATTTTGGGCCAATTTCACCAGAAAATTTAAAATTCATGTAAAAATTTCATTTTTTTCGCTAACTTTCGGCTCTTTTTTATGTCTTTATACATTATAATATTGCTTTTATGATAAAATCATTTATTGCTATTTATCCTGAATCTTCAGTGAAAAATATTTTAGTAATATGTAATAGAGTGACTGAGATCTGTGATGATTATGGGCTGATGCTGAAAGATTTGGGTCGTGAGATTTGCTGTAGTCGGTTAGGTTTAGGCTAGGCTTCTTCGGCCTGTCGATCTGATCAGCACTCTAGAACACTGGTCAGCGCGTGGGGATTCAGAGATCTCCACTTAGATTGAAGTACAGACTGTAGTGGTGTTCTGACAGACCGTACTTAATGGCTGACCGGGTAGGGGTTTGGATTCGTGAGTTCGTTTGAGAAGAGGGTCACCAGGGGGTTTATAGTCTCTATATCGACTCTTTCCAATTGATACAGTCTTATCCTCTAGCTCGGATAAGACAGGGAACGATGATCTGAAAAGTAGGCTGAAGACGAGTCTAAAAGTCACACAATTTATTGACACAAAAGTACAGACTGTAGTTATCAATTCCAGCAGATACAGTGTTCAATGCAAGGGTATGACACAATGAACAGAGATTACAAGGATCTGCCAGAATTGCCCTTCTAGAATTGACTGGTTTAGATTTTGGTTTGGGTTTGGGGTACACACTGTCTCCAGGACTTTTCCTGCAATTAACTCAATTACACTACGGGGTCGGATAGGTAACCTATGTGCTTGACTAGCTCAACTCGTAGACGCTAACTCAACTCTTAGGCTTTTCTTCGTAGCCTCTTTAGCTTGCTCTGTCCCTCTAACAGTAGATTGGGACTTAACACCAATTAACACAAACAATTAGCGTAAATTATAATAGTCTCACAAGGGGCGGCTTTGGATTAGTTCTGGGGCCTCCGTATAACGGCTACCGAGGCAACTTAATTTAGAGAGACGAGAGATCCGTTCCTGAAATGGATAATTACAGTTACGGGCTGAAGAGTGTCGGGCGAGATACGAAAAGGTCGATCGGCTAAACAGCTAATATAGTTATGTAAATTAAAGCAGAGTACAGAATTGTCTAATTAAACTGAGCAGAGATTTCGCTGGGAAAGATGATAACGATGACAGATTTAACTCCACTGAACATCATCATGTTTTCGAATAGAAATAGTGGCTTTTAGCTTTTTGAGTACAGTTGTTAGTTTCCCAATTTGATTCCAGGTGATGCCGTCTGTCTCTGCCTTCCGAATGCGACTGTACCAAAGAGTACACCAACTAGTACCTAATTGATTCCAAAAGACTGGTCGAGACTGATACTGCTTGACTGAGAACACTGGACACTGAACCACCAGCTGATCCACTGGCTACGACTGATTATAACTGAACAGGATACTGATCCGCACCAATCACTGACTACCAAACTAGATGCACAGGTTAAGGCTTGATCCTGGCGACAGACTGATCAGGGCACCAAAGAGCAGGACGGCAACCTGAATCAAAATCAACCTGAATCGAATGGGTTAACACCCATTAGAAACAGCGGTGGTGGGGATTTAAACCCCAGCAACTATTATCCGGGCTAATAGGCTTCCAAGTGTGGGTTTTGACACCCAATACGTACTTTGTGTGTGTTGTTAACCGTTCTTTGCTTTCAGACAGAATTCAGACGTTTTGGATGGTTTTGGTGTGCAAATGAACACGATTGAACGTTTTCCTGGCCGTTCTGGTGTTTCCGGCCAGATATGCAAATGAGGCTGGACTGGACTAAAGGACTGGGCATAGAGCGTGGACTGCACTGCTGAACACTGCCTAACTGACTAGAACCAACTATTCTAAAACTAAACTAACTTAAAACTAGCTACGTTCATCTAGAAACTCATGTACTGACAATTCTAACACCTACTGGCTATAGCTAAAACTGGGTACTGAACTATGGACTGTTACCCTCTAATCTACGGGTACACAGCACTAAACTACACCTGGTAACTGATTGCTACTGTTAGAGCACTATGCACTACGAACCTGGTCACATTATACGGTATTCAGCCTAACTCTAGCCCTAGGACAGAATATGCAAATGAGCTTACGTAAGTTTGAACCTAAACTACCTAAATCTACCTATCTATCACAAGTTGGACCCATTTCTTGCAGAGGCTCCACATCTTAAGAAAGATAACCTACGCAGGCCTCTGGGGTCCCAGAATTACAGATTACCAGCAATCCTAAACAATTACTAAATCTGAATTACTAGACGATTATCAAGACTAGACTACAAAACCGTTATCGGCTGTGAACTGTACACGATTCGAACATGGGCTCTTTTTCTGGCCCGGATACGTACCTAATCTAATTAGTATTACTTATTAACTACCTACCTAACTACTGACTAAGTTATTTTAATTTTATTTATTGGACTGGTCTCAAGACCTCAACTGGAGGTATTTACATGAGTAGCCCCACGTATGCAGTTATTATCATTCTTTCATTCATTCCGGACATGCGACAAGACCTCCAACTGGGAGGGGTTTACATGAAGTGCCCATCATGCATACAATTCACAAAATATTAATTAAAGTTAATCACGGGGCCTCAAGACCTTCTCTGCGAAGGTATTTACATGAGGAACCAGGAAGTTGATAATTAAAATAACTTAAAGCCTAAATGGAGCTACTTCCCGTACTAATTACTACCTAGACTAATTAACCTAATTAAAACCTAACTACATGCGTTCTGATTCGGAAATCGCCCGTGTCATGGCCATTTCCAGGTGATTGCTCGTGTGTTGCGTGAATTCTGCGTGTGCAATTTTGGAGAGGGATTCGGAAGCCAAAGCCGGATAATAATTGCTGTCGCAATTATTATCAAAACAACAAACTACAAAACACTGTTTAAATTAGGAGGGATGCCGGATTTCCCCATTTAAAACCTTGATAATTAACTGATTTAAAGTATACGTGAAAGATACGTTCTCGAGGCGAGTTTTAGAAACAATCCTACTCTTTTGACCGGCTGAATTAAAGAGAGCACAAGTACAAAACAGTGAGTAGTTTCAATTGGCACGGCGAGAATTATGGCCGTCGCGCCTGGCCGCCGGCTGTGGGGACAACGGGGCATTTTGCTGCGTGGCAATTCCGGGAAATTATTCAACTTCCCGAGCTTGGGGGGAACAGGAAGGGTCCTCCCCTCAATACCTAGGTTGTCCCAAATATTTGACGAATTTCGGGAGTATTGGGTTATTTTGATAGCTGGGTGAGAGATGAACAAAAACAGCCAAAATGAGCTTTTGAAGACCCGAACAGGGGACATAAATTTGCGGTTTTGGATCACCAAAAAGTGGTGATTTTGAAGAGAAATTGGCTTTAGAATTGAGGACAAGATCGTTGGTTTTTAGACTTAAAAGTGGAAAATAATTGGGGTTGGCTTGCGAGGGCTTGGAACTCGCAAGCCAACCTAAAAACCCACACCCAACATAACCCCAGAGGGTGGGGCGAAAGGCCCACACCCTCCGCATGTGCAAAAACGACAATGATGCTAAAACTGGGGTGATTAGGCCCAGTTATCAAAGGTGTGTGTGTGTGTAATTGTCATCGGGGCCCTAAGGCCCCGGTAGGATCAGAAATCGGGTCCTGGGGACCGCCACGAGGGCATAAAGGTCCCCAGGATTTGCAGCCGAATTGCCCCTGTGGACCGCCTCGAGGGCATAAGGGTCCACAGGGGTGTTTGTACCAGGCCTAGAGTGTCGGTGCTAGCTCAACCTGAAAGAGAATTGCGTCCTAAGAGGGGAAAGGGGGGAAGGGGGAAAATGCTAATGTCAAGGCCTCCATATAACGGCTTCAGGACAGCATTTCCCCCGTCAAACAACCGGACGAAAAGAGGGAGAGCAACCGCTCTGTCTAAAGTCTCAACCGACACTGACTGGAAATTCGAATTTCCAGTCGAGACCCTGTCTGGGGGCGGTCTTTCGCTCCCCTTGCAGCTGATTGGCTGCGCGTGTGGTGCGATCATTGCAATCACCTTTGATTGGACTACCGAAGTCGTGGCCTACGGTAGTCCACGTGCGCGGGCCGCCAGAGTCTGGATTTATGGCTTCTGTGCCATAAATTTGGAAAGCAAACATTTGCGGACCACACTTCAAGTGGCGAGATTTGGGTGATTTTCACGGCCCTTAAGACTAATGGCCACAAATGCGAAAAGTAAACGTCTCGAAGTTGCGTTTCTAGAGACGAAAACAACTTAGGCCCAATAAGGAGGCCAAATGGAAAGTGGAAACAAAAATGACGAAAAACTTAAAAGGAAGTCGAATTTCGGAATTTCGGACCAATTAGCAAGAGTTTGCTAATTGGTAAGGTAAGTTTTGAGGGCTATTTCCTAGCCTTAATTTTGGGAGGGGGTACTTTTAATTTCCTTTTTATTAAGGGTTCCCCCTTTTTACCTTACCTTACCTTTACCTTTTACCTTTGCTTCTGTATTTGCAAAGACGGGGTATGAACCCATAAATCCTAGGAGGAACAAAAGTTCCTCCTCTTCTCGTTGTGGCCTCTTGGCGGCCACTTCAAGGCCTCTTAGCGGCCAGTAGAAGGGGTCTTTATTACGCAGAAAAACATACATAAAGACCCCTTCGAGAGATCCATGGGGGACCTCCCCTGAAACTTAACAACTTAACTAAAACTAACTAATACCTAAATTAAAACCAATATTATTATCCTACCTACGACTAAAAACTACCTAAGTACCTAAATTTCATGTTTCTTTCGTGTATTTCCTTTTAGGGGCTATTCCCCTCTATACTAGTTACGTACCTATACATATATGTTAGAGCAGTGCAAGGCCTTTCCTCCAGCCTAGTGCTGGAGAGGCCAACTGTGACTACTTTTGTAGTCACGTGGGGACCTTACGTGAATGAACGTGTGAATGAATTCATTCACGTAAGGTGTCTGGGAACTCCGTTCGCTCTCCAGACAGCTGGGCGTCGGGGAACATGAAAGGCCCAGAAAGGAGAAGGAAAAGGAAAACAAAAAGGGGAGTTTCAAACTCCCTTTAAAATAGGGCAAAACTAAAACTAATACGTAAGAATTAGTTAGGGCATTTTGAAAATAAATTTGTACTTTTTTATGTTTCAGATTGTAACGAAGAAAGAAACTTTAGAGTGATTCTAAGCTGACTGGAATCGTATGTAATAATTATGCCTTCTTGTTGTTTCAGGCAAAGTTTCATTAATTATTAGTGTTTTGTAATTACTGATGTGGTGTATGCGTCGGGGGTGAAGAGGGGGGTCTCTATAACGACCCACTGCTCTGTAAGCAAGGTTTCTGGTTCGAATCCGCAGAGACTGACAGTTCTGTGACATTTCCGCGAATTCTACGTTTCGTTTCCTTTTCTGTTCCGCAAGAGCGAGGGAGGCGCTATTGGCCATACGGGTGGGGTGGAAGGCCTCTAGAGGAGCCCCTCCCGTACATAGGAAGGTCGGGGTTCGATTCTGAACTTCTAAGAATGAGTTAGCATAGTTTTCTATACGATTCTTAACCCTTGTTTTGAACATGTTGAAAATAGGGAAATTTGGGCTGTTCAGCGGCCTCTATAACGGCCCAGGGAACAGATCACGACCTAGACAGTTGTACCCCTAATTAATGAACGTAAGACCGGTTTCAGGGCAATTCTGGCTTGGCAGACATTAACATACAGATTCCACGGCAGATCATTGACAATTAGTTATTTACATCAGTTACCTGGCATCATGAGCAGAATATAAGGCAAACAGGGGCCAGAGATCGTTCAGCAATCACATACAAGATACGTTTCACTCTACTTTTGACCTTGAGTCTTGATTTGGCGTTTTTAGCCGGTTTTAGCCCTCTTCTTGTTCCGGGCACATTTTAGCTTCAAAACTTGGCCTTAGTTTTCCCTATTAACTCGTGAGGCTGCTTAGATACAAAACACGCTTTTACTGAACAAATTCCACAATTATGACAATAATGAAAAGCATTTTCATTACAAATATTTCCCGAACATAGTCATTGTCCGTATTCTTATCACGCAAAGCTTTTTAATGCTTCCGCATTGACTGACAAGCTGTTTGTGCAAAAACAATGTTGACAGCTCACTACAACAGCCTGCAAATCTATATCTTTCCGTAAAGAGCGTGAGATATTTCAATAGATAATAGTATTTCAATAGATAATTAATGTCAAGCTTGAAATTTCGACATGGTTTAAAAAGTGATGATCATTCCGAATTTATTGGTAGGTACTAATAAAGTGTATGATATAAATAAACTGTTAAAATGGTAGTTTGCTATCATATCCAGTGTTATATAGGTAAACACAGAATAGGAGGGGGAAGAGATAGGGGAGTTAGGAGTTAGAATCAAACAAAAAGAAAAATAGTTAGAAATTAAATTGGGGATTAGAATGAGTGAGATAAATGGAATTTTAAAGAAAAAAAGAAAAATAAAAGAACATTTTAACGTGCCGAAAAAGGCGAAAAGATGGGTCCCCGAAATTTAGGACCGAGCGATCACAAAGAAAACTCCCAACTAACTAACAAGTCGCGTGATGACGAAAAGGGAGGATTGTTATGCGTTGATAACGGGAGGGTCTATCTTTGTTAAGCCAACATAATTACAATGTACAATTTACGCTCGCAAATAGGAAAATTAAAGGTTTTACATGATTTTCGAAATATGCGCATAACGTGAGCACTGCATATTATTTAAAAGGGGGTTTTTTGCACACAAAACAATACAAAATCATCGGAATTCCCAATGATTATAACAACATAATATTTAAGGGGAATTTAGAGGATTTTTAGGGAGTTTTAGGGAAGAACCACGAAAGTTAAAGATAGAAAGGGACTTAGAAAGTGGGTGATATCAGGGACACTATTATCCACATTACACAATCAGTATAGTAATTAGTAATCAGTAAATAATCAGTGAATAATCATTAAGTCGTTGCACCAAACTCTTTACTGATTACTGATTACTGATTATTTTTGCTTAAATTTAATCAGACTCGTTTACCATGATTATGGCATAATCAAACATAATTCATCAGTAATTAGGGGTATATTTCGTGAATCCTTCCATTAATAAGTAGTAAACACTTTACTATTAATTGAATTCCATCAATTTCTTTCTAGCAAATATATTTGCTTCCGCTATAAATATATGCTGTAACAGTTTTCCAGTCTTGGCTTGGCAAGCTGATAAGAACAGTTAATACTGAACAAGATAACAATGTGTAAGCTACAAAAAATTAAAAATCTACTATAAACTTGTAAAACGTGCAAAACCAATACCTGGATGAAAATGCACCAAATTATAGGAATTCATGAAAGCCGGATTAAACTATAGCAGGGAGGTTTTCGTGAATTCCACGAAGTGGGCAGAGGGCTCTAATACAAAACTTGTGCAGCTCATTAAAAGTTTTCAAATGGTACAGATGATGCGAAGTGTTTAGTTTAAGGTGGTAGTACCACTACCGGGATTTCCTACGTAAATTTTGTATGGTTGAAGCAATCTTGTCAAAAATTTTGGTGAATCAAGTCTGGTTTTGCAAGCTACCTTTGGGTAAAATCTTGGTGTAAGAAAGCGCATAATTGGCTAGCTACCAGAGTGGCTTCGCGCATGCGCAAATAATCAAAATTTTCTTCAAGCTTCATATATTAAATTTTACTCTGCCATATAAAAGAGCAGAAAAAACTTTAAAATGATGTGCATATTTCTTCTGTACGTGGTTTCTACCAAAAGTTATAGAGGACTTTAGATATGACTGATTTACGTTGACCTTTTGCACATGCAATGTAATGTAAAATCATTCTATACCAAAATTAAATCTATTGGAGTTTAGAGGTTGTCCTTGTGTTATTTATGTGTATTATTTAACAAAAACACTATGCGGTTGATTGAAAACATAGCGAATTCGTAAAACCAAAGCAAACAATGGAAAGTTGCAAATTCTTTGCTTTTGGTTTTCTCGTCACTGACCAAATTCAACCATTCAACCAAACTTGACCAAATTTTCCAGATATGTTTTATATCTGCATACGCGCAGGCCGTTTTCTTTGTTTTTGAAAAAACGTAGAAGTGGGTAAGATATAAAATTTACAAAATTTCAAAATAAGCAAAAAATCGAAAATGCACTTTTACGAAAAATAATAAAAAACGGCCTGAGCGTATAAATTAATAAAGCTTGCATGGAAAATTTCAAACAAATTCACAAAGGAATGAAGGAGATATTTAAATTCAAAACTTTTAATACATTTCCTCTTGTGTAGACAGCAAGCCAACCCCCGCAACATAGTAGCTATGCTCATTTGATGCAAAACATGATAAAGAACAAAGTGCCAAATTTCAAGGCAATTGATTAAGTTTATAGTTCACAGTGTCTGTTCAAAGTCCATCCCGGTAGTGGTACTACCACCTTAAGAAAATTTTTTACATTCGGAAAATAGAGATTTCGCGAATTATGGTAATTCAGTGCATTCTCAAAAGTTCTTCCAATTAAGGCTATTCAGCTAGTTTAAAGTTTTCGAATGATGCCCAACTTGTCGGTATTGGAGAAATTTTTCAAAATTGAGAAATTTTGAAAACCCGGAATTCCGGAAATTGGGTGCATTTTCGTATAAAACACTTGCAGGAGAAAAATATGTGTAATGAAGTGAGCAAGAAGCAAGATCAAAACTCTGATCTGTCCCAAACTATAAACTCTCTAAACTCTTCTTCTTTACACGGAAGGTCAGCACGTCTGTTCGCAATGAAGCAGACTTAAGCACCAGATCTCTGAAAGGTGGTGTTCCAGAATCAGAGATTCTCTGCGGCCAACCTTGGTAGGGGTCTTTGTCGGTGAGTTCGTTTGAGGCTTCTGGGTTGGTTTTCCAGTCGGACAGCAAGAGGGGTCAGCACTTGCTTCCTTTGATGATCTCCAAACTGTATAGCAAGCGGGGTCAGCACTTGCTTTCTTGATGAGCACTGGATTTGGTTGAGTTCTTCCTCACTGGATCCTTGGTTCTTCTTGGTGGCTAGTAGTTGAACGGTAAACGCACCGTATGTGAAGGCTAACGCGCCTGTGTTTGCGTACACTGAGACTAGACGGTAAACGCACCGTAGTTGAAGGCAAACGCGCCTTTGTTGCTTGTAACAAGACTCGGTAACTAACAAACTGATTATTTAATGTAAACACTACAATTACTGGTCGTACAATTCCGTGCGTTCAAACTAACAATTACTACAATACTAACGATTAGATTACACTACAATAAGATACAGTACAGTACAGCTTACTCTACCAGAGTTGCCAGATATTTTCCCTTCCTAGGTTACTATTAATATTATTCCAATTTGGAATAATATTACAAACTTTGATTAAGCTATTGGGACAAGGTCGATACTCTTAACGCCATTTACACCCTTCTACTCTACTAACTCTTTCTAACTCAATCTCCCTATATGCTGTGTGTTGCCCTTTATGCTTGTGCTTTGTTACTCTTTATACGTCCCCTTACAATAGGACTATCAAACTAATATCACAACAAACTAAGTTACTAATGATTAACCTAGGGACGGTCTTTGGGTGAGCCCCTGAAAGTCGGACACCGCTTTCGCTCCGACACTCAGTTCAGGGATGCTATGTGAGATAGAATTTGAGGAATAGCGAAACTGATGGGAGTTGGGGAGGTCCTTCCTTACTTATTCCTAATTTGGTCTAGTTTAATACAGTTATACAACAAGGGTCTTCTGATCTTCGGAACAGGACTCAAAGCGAGAGGGCCGGGGTGACAATTTTGGAAATGCAGGAAGTCGACATTTTAGACTGAAAATGGTGCTTGGGAATCAATGAAAGTTCACTCTGTAGAGGTTTTAAGGTATAGCCCAACTTTGATCAGGTTCTGGTCTGTCGCTGTCTCTGCCGCCGTTCACTCTACAAGATCATTCAGTTGCCAATGTACCTTCGCTAGACTGACTCGGACTGATACTGTTCACTGATAATAGCTTCCAACTTGACTGGGTCCTTCTCCGGACAATACTGATACCAACTAATCTGACTGGATCACACTGAATCAAGGCTCTGACTGGGTTCACCGTACGTAATCAATCTCGGACACAACTTTCGGCAGGACAGGGCTTCTTTCCGCACCTGAATCAAATGGGTTAAAACCCATTAGTACAAGGTCACGGTGCGGGAATCGAACCCAGCAACCATTACTCGTTCTTTCGCTTTCCTGGCCCAAAATGTGCATTTTGGGCCCTATTTGAACTTGTGGATTGACGAAATAGCACAAAAACCATTGGCTATTGCCTTTTGACAAAATGAACTGTTCTTAGTAAGTTCTTGTCATAAACAGGCCGTCTTGGCCATTTTAGATTACAACTTGTTGACTTTGATTAAACTTGAGGTAATTCTTTGCGCAGACAAAACGATTTGTAATGTTCTCACATCTGGACCCAAATCAGGTCTTAATGACTTGCAATTAGACGAAACAACTCTTACAAATGCATAAACTTCGCTTATTTGAAAACCTTGCTAGTTTCCGTCCTTTTCTTGCACAAACCGGGCCGCCTGGCCCGTCTTAGATTAATACAAACGAATTCTGGCAGAAACTCACAGGTTTGCTTGAACAGATTAAATGACCGAACAAAACTTGCATTTCTGGCCTAGTTCTGGCCCGATTTTGTTGATTTGCCACGGGAAACAGGCTTGTTTCCCGTGGCCCGCTGCTAATCTTGAACGTACACAAAACTTGATGTTTTTACATAAATTTCTAATGTTGGAAGATGGTCATGTACTTGTTATTTACTACAATTAACCTAGCTACTGCCTAACTACCTAAGTACATTAAATTACCGAAACCTACGTACTGCTAACTTATGAATTAATACTGCTGATTATTTGATTAAACCTTCTATGGCTAATCAGTTTTCCTACCTATATTGATAAAATTAATTAATAGGCTACTTTGTGGGTGAGTTTTTGCGCATAATTAGTGTTAACTGTTTTCTTACCAAAAATGCAAAAACTCACTCACTCACTGTCTCAGCAGCCATTTTACGCAGTCCTTACTTACCGACCTACCGAACTACGTCTACTTCTAAATCTACCTACCCCTTATCCTAGTGCCCTAACAGGGGACGTGCCGAACCGCTATTCGATCCGGTGCTGGCAACCCCAGCAGCCAGCCGAGTGATAAACGCGCAATCTACCACCCTTTCACATATAATAGCACATAATTGCATTCGTGCAAAACTGGCATATAAGTTAACAAAATTTCGATGAACACGGATTTGAGTAAAAGTTATATGTTTTTGTAGAGCTTGAAAAACTGAACATTTTTTGTGCTTACAGCACCAAAAAATGTTAAGTAATTAGTGAGAAAAACATCATTAAAGTTTGTTTCTACATATGCATAATTAACACATATAATGTACTAATTGAACTGCACACGTGCTAATTTGCTACATTGCTTTCTTATATAGGCTAGCTTGAACTCGTTCTAATTGTAACCCGTTAGCTCAATGGAAGAGCACTGGACCTATTAATCCAGAGAACCTGAGTTCGAACCTCAGTACGGGTCTACTTCTTTTCTTTTAGTTTAGTCTGTCTTTTTGGCCTTTGACATGGGAAGTTGAGTGATTACGGTAACGACCGTGAGCCCATGATAAGTTTTAGGCCAAGACTATTAATATC
Source organism: Trissonchulus latispiculum (assembly GCA_030248195.1). Taxonomy (NCBI): domain Eukaryota; kingdom Metazoa; phylum Nematoda; class Enoplea; order Enoplida; family Ironidae; genus Trissonchulus; species Trissonchulus latispiculum. The sequence continues at coordinate 6,282 of JASAND010001915.1, read as the reverse complement.
CCTATTCTAACTAGACTTAACTATTTCCCCAGTTATTAAGAACGCCAGCTGATTAATATAACAGGACTGCAACTATTTTCCTACCCAGAACTAACTTAAACTGCCAGTCCGCTAATCGGACGTTTGTTATAAGGCTCTACCTAGAACTAACTAAACTACCGGTCCGCTAATCGGACATTTGTTGTGAGACTCTTACTAGTGACAGATTTCCACCTATTTTATACCTTATCTACCTGTCTAATCTGGTTAGTGTTGGATTTCATGGTTGCGGCTCATCCGTCCCCTAATCGCAGGGCGACCTACACGGATGACCGGAAATCCGACAGACCTGCAGACCTAATAGGGGGTCCCCGTGACCCTAGGCCGCAGAATCTGCCCTAACCGTCCAACAGAACAACATCAGACAAAATTTCACATTGCATTTACTCCGAAACTGGCAATCTTACATCAAACACGCGTCTAAGCTTTAACTGAAGTAAATCCCCTAATTAGTTGCGAATGGGACCAAATTGCTACTCAATTTGGCCCATTTCCTGCCTAATATCTGAGTAATAACACATTCATTCTGGCATTTCCAAGACCCTTATCAAACAAAGGGAGTTTACATGGTCTGCCCTCAATCACACTGACAGTTACACAATTTTGGTTCAGAATTCACACTTAAAAGGGGCTAAACTTGGAACCTCATAATCCATAAGGTATTTACCCAAGAAGCCGACTACGTAAATTTTGGGGTTCACATTCACACAATAATGGTCGCAATCATGCCAACAACAACACAAACGACTACTCATTATAATACGGATCCTAACACTTTCCTACCTAAACCTACCTAAATCTACCTATTCTTTGTATGCACATTTTGTAGTAGTTTTGGAATTAACGGGTCTCCGTCTGGAGCCCAAAGTTTGTAAGTTTGCACTTTTAACTAAGACTATAAACTTTGGAACTTTGAGAATTTTGTTGGAAAGCTAACGAGTAATAATTGCTCGGCAATTATTACTAAACAACACAATCAATTCTGCTAAGGACAGCTTGGTTAAATTAACTTTGGGGAAGCCGGCCATTCCCCTCGAAAAGACTAAATAATTAACGGTTAAAACAACTTCCGGGTTTTAATTCCTACTAATTTCAGGTAGCCGACCTACACAAATAACATAACACAATTACAGACAATATTCTTCAACTTCAGTAGTGCCTAGTTGTACGAATATGGCCGGCAATTCCTAATTGCCGGCTGTGGGGAGAATTATTCCCTAAACTTAACTCAGTTCTGAATATGAGGTCGTAACCAAGGGACCTCCTATCTCAACTCAAGGGTGGGTCCCCACTCAAAATCCCTTCATTATTAAACAACCCCAAAAAAGTGAAAAAAGGAAAAATGTCTGGCCACGAGGGCTCGCTGGTTAAAAAGTACAAACTGGCCACGAGGGCTCGCTGATTGAAAGATAAAAATAACTGGCCACGAGGGCTCGCTGAATAGAATAAAAATAACTGGCCACGAGGGCTCGCTGGATGAAAACAGAACAAAAATACTGGCCACGAGGGCTCGCTAATTTTGAATTGATGGTGAGCCAAAAAAGGGCTATAATTTGATTAAAATTGAAGGCCCGAAGGCCGAAAAACAAGAGTAAAAATAGGCCAAAAAGGGCCTTCTAAAACCTTAAAAAAAGGTGTGTTTTTGTCTGTGCTTCTGGCCGAGCATAATACGCTCAAATGGCCCTATATCGTGCGTGTCTTTGCTTCGTGTTGGCTCACTTCATCTCCTCTGACCTGTGTGGGCCAGAGGAGGTCCTAACTCGTGGTCCTATGGGGGGGGGGGTAAAAGTGCGTTGGGGATTCTCCGGCCAAAACGCTGGCACACCAGGAGACGCACTAGAGGAGGGGGAATACACGGCCGCTCTCGGCCGGAGCTGAAGCAAAGACTGACTGGAAATTTTGAATTTCCAGTCAGTCTACCTCACGCCTGTTGGCGGTTTCTTTGAGGTGGACGGGATTTCCAGACTCTTCTGGAAATCCCCTTTGTGGGTGAGACCCGACGTGGGCTGTTTGCACGCCTGGCCCACCGGAATAGAGATTTATGGGGGGGTCTAGAATTATGACCCCTTTGTGTGCGAAATTTCCAGAGCTGAATCTCCAGAAACTTTCCAGACTTTTTGGTTAACACATAAAGGTAACCAAAGGGGAAAGTTTCTGATAAAAACAAAAATTCTCATGAAACGAAAAATGAAAAAGTGCAGAGTAATGGCCTCTCAGGGTCCAATATGGAAAAGTAACAATTAAGTGCTGATATTGTTGTGAACTTTTGTAAATTTTGTATTTTCTATTTTTAGGCGATCCCTTATTCACTGGCCCCTTTCTCTTCCTTTTAATGACGATTTTTCGGCCAGGAACAAGGGAGGCCGCCTTGTTAATCCCAGCGACAATTGCTCTCCCTCACTAGCGCTGGAAGCTCCTACCGTAAGGAACAGGAGGGCAATTGTCGCGCAAAAACAGTGCATACAAAGAGCTACATAATTTTTTTAGCTAATACAAACTACATAATAATAATCTACGTACGTAATTACCTAAGACCACTTAGTTTCATTTTATTCAAACAATTTGGGAGAGGGTTACGCCCCCTCCGAACCTATTGTTACCTATGAAATACACTCTAAGTCTTCTTCTGCGAGGCAAATCTTCGCTGGGAGAGGGCCAACAGAAGCCCGAGAATGGATAGGGGGATGAATGGAAACATGAATGTTCGTAACAACAAGTGTTTGTTTCGCCCACTTAAGGGGTTTAGGTAAGGTTAAAATTAAAGAATTAAATTTTAAAGTTACAAAACTATTTTAACCCATAACTTTCGCACCATTGGGAGTTAAAAGACCGGGTTTGGATTTTTGGAACCAGGAAGAAATTGCCTTTCAGATGAGCCTAAGTTATATTTTCACTCAAAATCGTCAAAATTCATTAATTATTGCCTAATTAACACTGATTAGGCCTAACTAGCACATATTAGTGCTCCAAAACCATATTTCATGTGCCTAGCTACGAATAATTAAGTTTAAATGACCCATCTTCCAACGTACTACCGTATATGTCATTTTTAACTGCAGTTTCTGTACTAATTCACTACTTTCTGGGTGATACTTTTTGATAACTTTCCTCTTCACTAGTATAAGTTTACTTTAAACGAAATTTTGAACCATTTTCGAACAACAGGAGGCCCGTTAAGGCCTGGGGAAGAGTAACGATTCCTCCGTTAGTTGATCAAAGGCTATAGTTGGGGCCTATTACTGACCCTGGAGTGGTAACGACCTCTCCGTTAATAGTTATCCCTGATCGTTCCTTATTAGCTCATATTACGCTAAATGCCTACCCTATTCTGGCACTACCTATGCAGATCATAACGCTATTTCTTTCACCTAGATTCTACTGGGTTCCCATTCTCTTCTTGCGCTGTTCATTCGTGTTCTAACACTATTATAAACCTAGTTTCTTAACAACGCTAGAACCTATGTCCCATTTAGTAGGTTTTTGAATGATTTGAATTATTTGAACCGACTGGCAACTCTGGTATTCACAAGAACAATAGATAATTACAAAGACTGCTTGGACGTTCACACACCACATTCCAGGTTCCGAATAACTGATTCCAAAAGCAACAAACGATAACAATTCAAGTTCCGATCGCGATTCGTGGTTTTACGAGTTCTTCTTAACTTTTTGGCTTTTACTTCATCCGTAACATTACAACCTCCACAAGTAAAAGGGTTAGGTTTTTGAGTAGGGGGGAAGAACCAAAAGTAATAAAATTCCCCAGATATCTTCCTTCACGAAACACAATTACGACTACTTCAATACAGTACCAAATCGGCTAATAACTGGCGATTATAGCATATCTAACATATCACTTTACTGGAGACGAATAAAGGAATGCGTGATGCGTTCTGTGCGATGAGTTCGTAATGCCTACCTTAACAACCTACGACTTGTAATGTGTCTACAACTACTATCTCTCTATGATTCTATCAGCCACCAACCTGAGGCCATTCTAGGCCTTACCTTACGTTCTACACTGTTATGGCTAAATCCCTAACTACAGCCAAATATCTATACTGGGCGGGGTCCCATCAGGATCACCCTGTCTTACCCAGAACCTACTCTCATCGCTTAATTCTTCTACTGGGCGGGGTCCCATCAGGATTACCCTGTCTTACCCAGAAACTTCTACTACTGCTATGATTATTAACTCTTCGGCTGGGCGGGGTCCCATCAGGATCACCCTGTCTTACCCAGAAACCTCTATACTTGCTTACGTCTTCTGACTGGGCGGGGTCCCATCAGGATCACCCTGTTTTACCCAGAATTACTACTTCTACTACTTCTGAATCTCTAAGTTCTCTTGCAACTTCCGCTCTACTATTACGCTCTATTTTCTAGAACCTATTCTTCACACTTTCTTAACTCACTGGTCCTGTCTATCTACTAATCTACCAATAATGTGGTCACATGACCGGTCGTCAGCCAATCGCGGCTCTGACCTGCGTTCTGTCAATCGCGGTTTGAACGCCAGCGTTCTGCCAATCGCGGTTTGAACGCCCATAACGCGCTTCGAACCTTGTCCCTTATATAAAAATATCGAAATACCGGTTACCTTTTAATGATCTCGTTCTACATATTCTTACACAGTATTCTCTTCAATATGGCATGTCACTTACAAGAACTTAGATTACTTCTGTCTAAACTCTCAAATATCATATCTCCGTCGAAACTATCAACTCCCAGTTTTTGAACTCCTTCATTAATGCCAGACAAGGTTACAAAAACAATACTGACCATTACACGCTTGATGCAAAATACGACTCATAGTAACTGTTTAATCTTGGGTGCGATCTTTCCCTTAATATACGAAATCAGTGTTCCCTAAGTTTTAAAAACGTCTCTGAACATCTTCTCATCTCCTTCTCTCAGAACCGTCACAAGCATAAAATACAAAATACAAACCACCACCGTATCCTAGCTGAACAAGTTTCACAAATACAAAACATCCCATCACCATATCCTAGCCAAACAAGTTTCAAAGATACAAAACAACCAAGCCTGTACACAGTGCAAAATTCCTTACGTAATAGCTGCTTGGTGACAATTACAAATATGAACAATAGTCAAACAAATATAACGAGGCACAAAAATACCAACTAGCCAAATATAACACAATAACAAAAGACGACACTAAATACTCATAATCTACAACCTGACTAGTTTTCTACAAGAACTTTGGGTTACTAGTTCCATTCAGAACAAGTCTTGCCATTACCGTTCGCGCTTAATTCATAAGTCAAATCGCTGACTTCCCTTCCCAACCATGACCAATTAATAAACATAATATAACAAACAAATATCCTGTACAACAATGTTTCACTGAATGTTCAACTAGCTAATCTTTTTTGTATATTTTTCAATAATATGACTTTTTACCTTTACAGTGTGAAGTTTGACTATACTGATCTTAGTAAAAACGTTGCTGTCTGACTTTATTCCCTAGGGTAAGACTAAATTACAGGTAACAACAGTGGTGTGTGACGCTGGAGCAATGATCGGCCTGACCAACTAGAGATCAATAGAAAGATTACAACGGTTTATTGTACTTTAAAACAAGATCTCGACGACAAGATTAGAGCAAAACATTAATTTTAAGGACGAGTATAAACTTTATCAAAACACAAAATACTGACAAAAACGCCCGGCCGGAGCCGACTATGCGACAGAAGTAATCTAACCAAAACTCACACCAATCTCCCCGATTCGGACCCAACCACTTGCTGTCAATCTTACACCCACACTGACTTCTGAGCAACCCAACATGGAGGAATACAACTATTAGCTATCGAACCTACGAATTTAGACAAGAATGATGCGAAACGATTGAGCGTTCAACAAATGAAATGTTATTTTCACTTAGGCTTAGAATCTCAAGTATAATTTATATCTTTCCCGTCGGTGCTAACTTCACATAATACCCCCTCTTTTGGCCCCGGGCGGCCTCGGACGGGTCCACTAAATTAGAAGACTTGATAAAAAAGGATTACTCACAGGTACCTTAGGTACTAGTAAAGGTAAGACGTTTGTGAAAGTTACGTAAAGATAAAATAAAACAACTGCGGTGAACATACACCATACCACGGTTGAGCACACAACTTTTTAACATGCTAACCGGCCGACGGTAAAACTACTCGGAACTGAATCGAGACATTTTTGACAAACTACTACAAAAACTTACTTACCTACTCAAAACCT
>JASAND010001912.1:0-65844 GCA_030248195.1 Trissonchulus latispiculum | reverse complement strand
ACTATGCATTTACATTTTACTTCATAAACTTGATCACTACATGCTGAGTTGAAGTAACCAATTGTCTTTCAACTCGAAACACAGAAAAATGTTTTCAAATCACAAAACTGGGGGGCAGCTGTATTGAAGGGAGAATTCTCATCAATCATATCCAGTGTAGACGTTCTCAAATCCAAAAATTCTTCCATCAACTCATCACACAGTTTGTTGCAATCTTGATCACAAGGATTGTTTTCCTTTTTCACAACAAAAGCATTTGGAATGTTCTCATCATCAAAATCAGCAAATTCCACACACACGCTAATGTTATTGGGTGGAAGTAGCTTTTCCAATCGTGGAACCCACCTGTTGAAAAATTCTTGCAAACGTTGACAACTGTCATTGGAATACTTTAAATTACGGATTAAAAGAGAATGCACTTTTGCACCTTCGTGATTCCCCATCATAGTAGTGTTGAAATATTTTGAATACAAATAGTTTGGTCTCTGAAAAATTATTTCATTGAAGGAGAGGTTTGCCAACCCTGTTACAATTCTATTCGCTGAATCTTCCAACAATCGAATAGGAATCTTCACAAGCTACAGACTCAAACTAACGAAAATTCAACTACTCCTTACTTTTATATCAAAACTCTTGTTGAAACATTTTAGGAATGTAATCAAAACCACATTCCAGTGCTTTGATTACTATAAAAGCACCCGAAAAAGTTAACTTTATCACTTCTCGAAGAACAGAGCTCCAATATGCCTGTGGATTTTATTCCATCAAATGAGCCTGTAATAGCTTTCCCGAAAGTCAGAGAAGATAACAAATTAGTAGTTATTGAAAATGCTGGTTTAACTAGTTCACAGTTTCAAACTCTCTTGTTAGCTCAGCGTGGATCCTTTTTTCTATACTGTTTGGAAATTAAACATAAAAAATTTGATGAAAGTGCAGTTGAATTTATAGTCCGCTTTATGGATGTCTGGATCCCTAAGATGCAACTGTTTATGTCACCGAATAATTTAATCGTTGAAGTGTCATTTCCTGATATGGCCCAGGGTGTGAAAAAGTCGTTCATGTTCAACGAATGCAAGATTTCCGATTGTGAATCCAGCGATCTTTACTGTAACTGCATTTTAAGAGATTTTTGTGATTTTGCAAGGGAATATTTAACAGATATCTTTGATTTTTGTTCGGCAACACCAGTAAATCCTTTGGAAGCTGAAAGTTATTATTGTGGGAAAGGGAAAGAAGCTCTCAGTCCCAATATAGCAAGATTATACAATCGCTGCGGTAGAACCTATGAAATGATAATTGCTGAAAATTCTGATTTCACCTACGACAATCACGATCCCATGAATGAACATTCTGAAGCTTAATGATATGAATTTAAATCAGTAGTGGGAATATCTTAATTTATTTAAGTAGCTAGATAGAGCATACTAGTGTACTTGAATTGTTTTTTTACTGATTCGTAGAATAATCATGTCAACACAATTATCAATTTATTTCTAACAAATATTAAAAGTGTGAAATAAACACTAACTTCAACAAATGCATGTCCAGTTACATTATGATAGTTTGCATCACAAAGCTAGTACAACACAATGATTGAAGCTGGGCATTACAACTACTCAACAGTGTAAGAAAAGTTTGCACATCGTTAGTTGATACCAATTCCTGGTTTAGGACATCTAAATATTTGTTAAGCTTATACAAAAAAGTTATTATTAAAATTATTATTAAAATTATTATTATTAAAAAACTTATTTCTCTTGGATATACATAGGAACTTACTTCATCAGTTTTGTGAATGCGTCCCTTCACCAAAAACTGTATGCGTCTCTGAATCTCACAGCAAATAGCTTCAAGTGATGCAATAAGATGATGACGGATTCCAGTTGAAAAGAGCAGTTGCTCAATTTTGCATCTGATGATGCTTCCGTTTATTTGCTTATTTTGTTTGCTACAGAATGACCGCACAGAATACAGTACCTTCGCACAAACTCGATCAAATTTTACCATGCAAAATTGAGTCTCCTTCGCTTGGATGAAAACTGGTGTTAGATTTAAAAAGGTTTCAAAAAAGGTACCCTTCAACTTGTCAACACTATCTGTCATTATTAAAAATTCATCCAGTATTTCTTTCATGGAAAGTTGTTTCTTACACAGATGGGTAGTAAGGATTTTACAGAGGTGCTTAATATCAAATAGAACCAATACGATTGAGGAAATCAGTCTATCCACCTGCATTTCGGAAATTAGTTCGTGGATGTTTTTCATCTGCATTGTATCATCGCAAACATGTCCTATGTCCTGTTCTGTATCGCATATTTGAACACTAGCAGCATGTAAATCATTATGAAAATGTTGAATAAGCGTTCCATTTCGTTTCCAATTGCTATTAGTCGAATTAACTAATTTCACAGCACGGGAAATGCGATAACGTAACCACAAAAACAGAGCTCTACGAGTCGCAGCAGAATCTTTGATGGACTTTAGCAATTTGTACTGACGGTGCCTCAATTTTGCCATCCTTGGTTTAGCAGATTTGCACCGTTTAAATTTTGTAGCACGTAGCGGTAATTTCAAAAATTTGTAGTGTAAAGTAATATAAGGGCTATCTAGAGCTAAAGAAGAAATTAACGAAATAGCACTGGAAAGGGGTTGAGGAAACATCTTTTCATCTGACTTTTGAACGCGCAAATGTTGACATACGTATGAAAATTGATACACTCCATTAATTTTTCTGCAATCCAAACGCTCCAAACCGGCTTTAAGCAGAAAATGGTTCATACAAAAATACCAGCATCCAGTAAAGCAACATAGTTGTCTTTCGGCTCCAAAAGTCTTCACTATCCCAGAAGGAGTAATATATATGTCACTAAATATATACTGAATGCAAAAGTAAATTTCCGCTTAGCGAATTTTGAAAATTTCGGGTGCTCATAAAAGTAGTCCAGTACTTTAAACACCTTGGGTAAAAGGAGGTAACTGAAACCGAATGCAAGAGTACAAATCAATTTAGCGTAACATAGTGGATTGTGTTTCAAGGTGCCAACTCTGATAAAAGAAACTCTCACCATGTTTGGGTTTCACAGAATTAATACTGAGCTGAAGAAAATGGTACTGACTTTTTATATTCAACAAACATTCTCATGATTTTGATGATTTATTTATGTCTTTACCCCCTTAAAACGAGTAGTTATTCATGCCTTTGTCTCCATAAAACGAGTCGCACCCAAAAAGTTTAAAACTAAGTTCATTTTATTACAAATTTCATGCCCTGGGGGCGTTTCACAAAAAGATTTTTCTAAGAGCGCTCGTAAATAGCAGTTTTACGAGCGACTTCCAACACATTTCCAAGTAGCTCGTAACTGTTTCACAAAGCAGCTTGGAAAGGTCTCGTAAATTCGCGCTCGGAAGTTGCTCTTAAATCAGTGTTGTTTTAAACTATTGTTGCTTTATAGCAGTTGCTTTATTATTTATCGCGCTATGTCTTCTTCCCAAGTCTCTGCTAAGAGACCACGACGCCCTAATTATTCATCAAATGAAGAAGAAGCGTTAATTGATGGCGTCCTTAAATTCAAAAACGTTCTTTTTTCGATATATTCGGATACCCTCAGCAGTTCTCAAAAAGCCAAAGCTTGGCTGGCCATTGCTAACGACGTCAACAGCGTCAGCGACGGTGTAGAACGAACACCCGATGAACTTAAACGAAGATGGGAAACATTAAAAGTAAGTAACTATTAAACTTAATTATTCAATATCGTGAAACTAAAACGGTTGTTATGGATAAAATCTCAAGGAATCGTCTTGGCATCAATTTGCGTTCAGTTACGAATTTTGTCATTAGCGATGATGATGGTAGTTTGAGATTGGTGTTTTGATGTTTAGGTTTTTGTATTTCATTATTGTATTTGTATGTTGTGCACATAGGATAACGTGGGGGGAATGGCGGGCACACTCCTCCCAGACCGACAAAAAAGGCCTCCTCGTCCAGAAGGGAAAAAAGGTCACACCCATCTGCGATTTTTACCAAAATTTAACATTTTAATTTTTTAATTTAAACATTTAACATTTAAACATTTTATTTCTTAGCATAGCAAATTTTAGCGATTTTTTCAAAAATTTTTTAAAATTGCTAAGTCGTCACAATCGGGATAGGCTCCCCCAGATTCGGACACCGTGTTAATGTATGGTTGTGCAGTATCTTTTGTAAACACTTTGTAAATTTGTTGATTTAGAGCGAAACCAAACAAAAAGCCGCTACCTTGAAGGCTTCCAAGAATAAAACTGGTGGTGGTGCTAGTACTGGTGCCTTGACTCCTTTCGAAGAAAAGCTGCTCAGTATTATCGGCGATACTATCGTTTCTGGAATACCTGGAGGTACTGACTCTGATGCTGTCGACGTGGAAAGTCAGTCTGATCTGGATGATGGCGGAAGTGCGACCCCTATCCCAAGCCCAAGACTTCCTGGAATTGAAACATTCAGTCGACCTGCTTCTGCTCCAGCTACATAGAGTTCGACACCGATTCCATCCCCGTCTTCCAGGGCCACCCCAAAACGTGTCGGCGATGACGGAAGCAAGGATTTTTCATAAGCCCAAAGCACCTTTCGATGCAATTTCTGGCTTTACAGAGTGCCCGATTATAACGACGCTGTGGTTGAGTTTGAGGATCCGCAAACGGAGTAAGCAGATGCTGCTTCAGTGGATAGCCACTGTCGCCCACCAACCAGCCGTCAATTTCTCCTTCAGAAAATTTGGTTGACAAAGAGCAGAGGTTCCAAATAAAAGCATCATGACAGCTTCCCGGCCATTTGACCACCCAGTTCACCAATTTCAAATTGGAGTCACATATACCCTGACAATTGATGGAATGAAAATTTTTTTCTATTGACGTAGTTATACTCCTCCTCTGAAGGGGCCATAATGGCAATGTGAGTGCCATCGACAGCTCCTACGGTATTAGGCATCCCGGCCAGACTATAGAAACCCAGCTTCACCCTGATAATATCCTCAGCTTCAGATGGAAAATGGATGAAGTCCTGTCGTTTTCGTGTCAGCGCACGCGAAACCCGGTGGAGACATCTTGAAGCACTAGCCTTGCTGATCCCGTGCATATCCCCGGTTGGGCATAGGAAGGACCCGGTTGCGTAAAATCTCAGGGCAGCCAGCACCTGGGTCAGGGCAGATAAGGAATGGCTACGATTCGTGGACGGGGAGATATCATCAGAAATTAAATCAGTAACAGCTAAGATAGTATCCCTGTTAAATCTGTACCTCTCTATTAATTGGGCATCGTTGAAAGTGTCTAGAGGATTCGATCGGTCACGGAATATACGCTCTCTGCGAATTACACGACGACGTTGCTCAGCGGCCAGTAATAGCATATCTGTAAAAATTTAAAATGTTGGCAAAAGATTCACAATATTCAAAACTCAAATTCAACTCAAATGAATTAATTAGTTCTCACGATTCAAAATTAAAATTTAATTAATAAATGAATAAATTAATTTTATTCAACATTTACAAATTTAGTTTAAAACATGAAACTACAGATTCTCCAAAACAACAAAAACGCAAGTTGGAAAAATACAAAGCAAAAAATCTATAATATCGCTCGTCAAATAACGTTATGAGGGCTTTCCAAGTGCTACTTTCCACTTGGAAATATTGGCCCAAATTTACGATCTCGTAAAGTTATGAGAATTTTGTGAAACACTTGGAATTGCTGGGAGCTCGTAAAAAAGGATTTTTACCTCATAGGCTTCCGAGCCTTTTGTGAAACGGCCCCCTGATTAACATTTTCGTAAGCCCAATAACATAGGTGCAGCAATACCACTTTAAATTGACTTTATTTCACTCGAAGATTGTACTGTTGCAATCAGGTTCTTTACTGCTTTACATGAAATTTGTACTTACAGTTTGTATTTAACAACAATGTTAACTGAATTGCTAAACGAATCTTGCTGATTCAACTACATTTATCAGTATTTATACATATATCGCTGGCCATCCAGTCCTTCTTAAATTACATAATTCTATATACATTACGTTGTTGTGATTTATTAATTGTTGACGGCCATTTACTAATAAATTTGTTGCCACTGATATCATGTATTTCTTAAATTTATACATGATTGCATTTTGCATCTCTTTATTTCAAAACTTCTATATCACAAAAGTTTATAGTTTTATGCTCTTACATTTGATAGTTCCTGTAGCACTTAAACATATTATTTTTAAAAAATTCTAGCCTTGCTTATTTCGATTTACCACGTTATGGCTGATTCGAATTTATTTCATGATGCTACTGGTATGTTCACAGACCCAGTCGCATCATCGACTAATCGTGGCAATTATATTTCTACTCTCCAGCAACCACCGTCGTATGGAATAGTTTTACATGGAAATGCTGCAGTTGGTAGTGCAGGTGCAGGGTCAAATAATGGTAAAAGGTCTTCAGAGAAAAACCTACAGATGGTCAATGTGCAGTCCCCAAAAAATCAAAATCGATGGAGTGAGTCAATAACTTGTAAATCTATCCAAATTTTTTTGTATTTTGTGTCTACCATAAATTAGTATAATATATTTAAGTTCAAGTTTGTTCTATTTTTGAATAAGATGAAATAATTTCGTGGAGTACAACTTCTAACTGTGTGTAGTGCAACGTAGTGCAGGGTGAGTGTTTCGAGGTTTCTGAAAAAACCATTTTTTCGGTGTTTAAAATTGACTTTCCTATTAGTTCTGAGCGGAGATATATGAAGATATTGTCAAAGTGTCAGTTGTCAGACTCTGTTCTCAACTCTGGTCGCAGTAGTAGTTCCAATGCGTCTTTAATTTTATGTAATATATAAGTTGGAAATCATTTTTAAGCACTGATCACATTATATTTTGTTACAACCTAAAACCTTCTTGAGCATAGAAAAAGCTATCCACAACTCATTTTCGCAAAGAGATATAATATTAGATCTCCTTAACAATTGTTGACTCCAATGTTAGTTCAAGATTTCGAATTTTCAGGCACGAACCGCCTTCGATGCTATCTGTTGATCTTTTGTTGGTTGGTGGGGTTCTTCATCACCTCCAGCCTCTCGCAGCTCCGATTGGAGAGCCAGTCAGAAAGCTGAATTAGTCGTTTAAGACTGCCGGACCGTTGTTAAATTTTGTTATTTGTGACTATATTGAATATTTGATTTTGAAATAAATGAAATCATGAAGTTATTTTTGAACAAAAATCACCTTTAATTTTGATTTAAATTGTTAAAATTATAGATTGAAATCCAATTGACAGTGAAAATTTTTATGTTGTCATTGTGAGTAAGTTAAGATACTGGTATTTTCTATTCGGTTTAATAGCTACTATTGATCTACTACTGATAATAATAATTATAATCAACCATTGTAAAATACTGGTTTCGCTATGAAAATCTTATGTTTGGGAAATGGTGGAAATTTACTGTAATGCCATATTTATGAAACGATTCTTATGTAGGAATATTAACTTAATCAATACAACTTAACAACAATTTCTGGAATTATGGAAGTTGGAAAGAGGTAAACTGTATTTTTAATTCTATTAGGGTAGTAGTATAGTGTCCGGTTTTCGAGCCGCAATCCCAATCCCAAATTTTCACTCCCACTCCCTCCCACACAATGAGCATAGGTTTGCACTGTATGACGTCACTACCCTTTCGCCTTCTTTTCCTTGTGTTCTTCACTCTTGTCCCTTCTTTACCACCCCTCTGCGTTCTTCCCCCGGGGCTTGGGACCCGGCGTCGGCCCATTACCGGACTCCTACCTACCTAACTACCTAACCTACCTACCTAATCTATATGCAATACTTAATCTACCTAACATACCTAATCTATTTACAGTACCTTCTATTTACATACCTTCTATTTACAGTAACCTACCTAATCTCACCCCATCCGGCGCATGCAATGTTTTTGTATTTTTTTAATAATTTATGACTTAGTTTTGATCTATATTTTGTTCATTTTTTGTTCAAATCATGTTCATTTTATTCAACTACACTACATTGCCAACCATTTTGCTTGATTTTTGATGAATTTGTACTAACTAAACTTCTGACATAATTGTCAACTTCAGGGGATTATATACTCTTGGTGCAGCATCAGGCAATCAGGTTTCATAAATATTTTATAAGGTGATTTTCAACGGTCCATAACTTTCTCATCCCAGATCCGATTTCAATGAAACAGATACCGTTCGATTCCTCTCCTCGAGCTCTATAAGTCTAGACCCAACACACTTAGTTTCAGATAAATAAGGATTTTTATAATTTTTGGTGCAGCATCAACAAATCAGGTTTCATAAAATTTTCATAAGGAGTAATCTTTGACCGCCTATAACTTTCTAACCTCTTATTCGATTCTTGTTAAATAACTTGTTTGCTTAGCTACCTAACTTCTCTACCTGTCTACACTATTTGACCTATCCACCTACCTAAACCTAGTTTTAATTCGATGTGTTTATGTGTTTCTATGTATTTTTATGTGTTTTATATTGTTTATAATATTATATGTTTATATGTTTTATGTTTATGTATTGTATGCACACATTTTTAATCAGATATACAATTAGCCCTGAAGAGGACTGTTGGGATAAGGGGAGCAGAGATGAAGGCGAAGTTTGGTTCCCAGGGTTTGAGCAAGGCTGTCGATAAGTGGAATTTGTTTCTGGTCAACCATCCGAAGGTCTACCAAATCGGGTCCTTCTAAAACTCCCAAAAATGGTAATCCAAAAGTTCCTTTAAAGTTAAAAGTAGCCGATTTTCCATCCTCGATAGCTGTTTCCGGGGTGAAGTAACTTGGCGCACTGTAGTCCCAAATTTCCACCTCATTACTTTGAACACTGAACCAACACCACCAATACATGTTTTCAAGAAAGCTTTTAAAACCGACCGCTCACGACAAAAGAACAAGTCAAACTGACACTTTCCCAGAAATTTCACCGTTTATATAGACTTTTGAGTTAGCTAGTAGGTGGTTGGCTTATAACTTACATTTACCGTTTGTACAAATTGGTATTATTAAGTGCTTAATCTTTCTTAACTTTTCATTCAACCCACCAAAGTTCACCTTTACACCAATCTTACTCCGAGCATACTTTTTTAATATTTTACAGAATTTTGTCTTAACTTTCCATGCCGGGCCTTAACTTACCGACAGTCGTACCTTTGTACTCTGAGTCACTCCAAACCTACTCCGAGCCAACACCGAGCATACACTGAGCCTACTTCCCATTAACTAGTAATTTTCCACTTATTCTTCCTCTTCCTGTTCATCAAATTGGTCCACCGTCTTTTCAGGTAGTACCACTTTGCTCAAGTTGGAGTTCGAATTGGCTCTCCAATCTAGACATGACTAACTTTGAGTACTGTGAATCAATAAAAACAGAAATTGTACATACAAACACATAAAAGCATCGACCGAAATCAATAAAAGCAGAAGTTGTTCTTTGACCTTGCTCAACATTACTCGAACATTACCCCAATATTACTCACAAGGCTCGGTGTATGCTCAGTGTATGCTCGGTGTTGGCTCGGAGTTGGTTTGGAGTGACTCAGAATCAATAAAAGCACGAGTCAAAGTATATAAAAGCACCAAGCGAAATCAATAAAAGCACAGACAACAAGGACAAAGCGACATCAAGTCTATAAAGCGTATATTGAAACTCAAGCAGAACAAACATGTCTAGTTGTGAATATTACAAACCATACCAGTGTGGCACTTGTGGTCAGACGTTCACCAGGGCGTTCAACCTACAACGTCATGTTCAAAACCTTCACAGTGCCCAACCTGAGTATGATGAGTCTGAATCAGAGTATGATGAGCCCGAATCAGAGACAAGTACCGAATGTTCAGAGTGACTCGAGTTGTGGAGAGATCTATGAGCCAACTGACATTGGTAAGTTTTGGGATGAGCTTGTCAGGCAGTCTGAAGAGAGGTTCGAAGGTAGAATAACTAGGTTAGCAAATGAATACGTTGCAGACGGCCATGATGATGCTGAGGCTGAAATTGAGGCTTACAATGAAGTCCGACCTAGGATCCGAGCTGAACTAAATAGAAAAATCTACTTTCACATCCAACGTTGTAAGGGGTTCCTCGATGATCCAATAATTGATGAAATTCTGACCAAGCAAATAGAGTATGAGGCAAAGTATTCTGATGAAGAAGCCCTCAGACGTGCCATAGAAAAGAACTCCAACTTGAGCACAGTGGTACTAGCTGAAAAGACGGTGGACCAATTTGAGGAACAGGATCAGGAACAGGAAGAATAAAAATTCTTAGTTAGTGGGGAGTAGGCTCGGAGTAAGCTCGGTGTATACTCGGTGTTAACTCGGAGCTAATTTAGATTGAATAAAGCACAAAATAACGGTAGCCAGGCAGCCAGTGTGGTACTAGCTGAAAAGACGGTGGACCAATTTGATGAACAGGAAGAGGAAGAATAAGTGGAAAATTACTAGTTAATGGGAAGTAGGCTCAGTGTATGCTCGGTGTTGGCTCGGAGTAGGTTTGGAGTGACTCAGAGTACAAAGGTACGACTGTCGGTAAGTTAAGGCCCGGCATGGAAATTTAAGACAAAATTCTGTAAAATATTAAAAAAGTATGCTCGGAGTAAGATTGGTGTAAAGGTGAACTTTGGTGGGTTGAATGAAAAGTTAAGAAAGATTAAACACTTAATAATACCAATTTGTACAAACGGTAAATGTAAGTTATAAGCCAACCAACTACTAGCTAACTCAAAAGTCTATATAAACGGTGAAATTTCTGGGAAAGTGTCAGTTTGACTTGTTCTTTTGTCGTGAGCGGTCGGTTTTAAAAGCTTTCTTGAAAACATGTATTGGTGGTGTTGGTTCAGTGTTCAAAGTAATGAGGTGGAAATTTGGGACTACAGTGCGCCAAGTTACTTCACCCCGGAAACAGCTATCGAGGATGGAAAATCGGCTACTTTTAACTTTAAAGGAACTTTTGGATTACCATTTTTGGGAGTTTTAGAAGGACCCGATTTGGTAGACCTTCGGATGGTTGACCAGAAACAAATTCCACTTATCGACAGCCTTGCTCAAACCCTGGGAACCAAACTTCGCCTTCATCTCTACTCCCCTTATCCCAACAGTCCTCTTCAGGGCTAATTGTATATCTGATTAAAAATGTGTGCATACAATACACAAACATAAAACATATAAACATATAATATAATAAACAATATAAAACACATAAAAATACATAGAAACACATAAACACATCGAATTAAAACTAGGTTTCGGTAGGTGTAGACAGGTAGAGAAGTTAGGTAGCTAAGCAAACAAGTTATTTAACAAGAATCGAATAAGAGGTTAGAAAGTTATAGGCGGTCAAAGATTACTCCTTATGAAAATTTTATGAAACCTGATTTGTTGATGCTGCACCAAAAATTATAAAAATCCTTATTCAGCTGAAACTAAGTGTGTTGGGTCTAGACTTATAGAGCTCGAGGAGAGGAATCGAACGGTATCTGTTTCATTGAAATCGGATTTGGGATGAGAAAGTTATGGACCGTTGAAAATCACCTTATAAAATATTTATGAAACCTGATTGCCTAATGCTGCACCAAGAGTATATAATCCCCTGAAGTTGACAATTATGTCAGAAGTTTAGTTAGTACAAATTCATCAAAAATCAAGCAAAATGGTTGGCAATGTAGTGTAGTTGAATAAAATGAACATGATTTGAACAAAAAATGAACAAAATATAGATCAAAACTAAGTCATAAATTATTAAAAAATACAAAAACATTGCATGCGCCGGATGGGGTGAGATTAGGTAGGTTACTGTAAATGGAAGGTATGTAAATAGAAGGTACTGTAAATAGATTAGGTATGTTAGGTAGATTAAGTATTGTATATAGATTAGGTAGGTAGGTTAGGTAGTTAGGTAGGTAGGAGTCCGGTAATGGGCCGACGCCGGGTCCCAAGCCCCGGGGGAAGAACGCAGAGGGGTGGTAAAGAAGGGACAAGAGTGAAGAACACAAGGAAAAGAAGGCGAAAGGGTAGTGACGTCATACAGTGCAAACCTATGCTCATTGTGTGGGAGGGAGTGGGAGTGAAAATTTGGGATTGCGGCTCGAAAACCGGACACTATACTACTTAGGGTTTTGAGAATGGTAAAATTTTATACTGCTTTATAATTGAGTGTTTGGATGGAATGCAATATGTAAGCAATTACATTTGTGTTCCAATTTGGTCTGTGCACTACCATAACCTTGACTTGGGATCCATAGGAAACCGTTGTTCAATGTCACAACTTAATCTGGAGTTTAAAGATGTTGTATGTCAGGAATATAGTAGATCTATGTTCCTTTTAAGGAACGTAGCGAATCTGCATTCCTTAATGGCCAGAGTAGCTGAATTGTATTCGATTTGAAGGGTTCTAGACCATTTCAGAATGTAGCTTAATTGCATTGTAGTAAAATAAAGTGAGGAAGGTAACAGAACTGCATTCTATTTGAAAATTGTATGGAATGCAGTGATCCACATTCCATTTGAGGAATGCACTAGGATCGCATTCCGAAATGGCCTAGACCCGCCGTATACTTACTACTTACTTGTCTTACAATATTTCTACGAGATCTTAAGTGCGAGATTCTTCCTATGATAACTTCGGGGGAATTCGGATGGTATGATGAAATACGATCCTTGTGAAGTCGACCATAGGGAATTCTGATTAGCTGATCCTGAGTTCGGTAATTCATGAAACAATCTTTTAAAAAGATTTATTGGTTTTTGTCGTACGATTTGGAATTAGCAGCCAGACTGTCTCACAAACAACAATATTTACTCAAATTCGGATTAGTATGTTATTTTTACGATTCTGCTGAACGATGAATCTATCAATCTCATGTTTAAAATCAAATTCGATCTTGTTAGAAAAATCAAACTTTCCCAACACTCTTACATCTGCACATTCAAGCAGAACGATTGGGGCGAAATCATGACTTCATGAAAATTGTGAATTGAAGCAAATCTGGAACCCATCAAATGAGCTAATCCTATCTGGATCCCATCAAATGAGCTAATCCTATCTGGAACCCATCAAATGAGCTAATCCTAAGTAATCAAGCTATCAGACAGACGAGAATCCAAAGTTTAAAGCATATGTACTCCAACAAAACCTAAACTTCATCTAGAAGCAACACAACGGCATTATTTGGTGCTAAACTGTCTGCGACCAGCAGAGGCGAAACCAAAACAAAGGTATATATCGGCAACTTGTTGTATACCTACATAGTGTATAGTTTCAGCAAGCCATCACCAGCGTCAGCTAGTCAGCGGTTAAAATTAATTCATTCCAGCATCAGTTCCCATCGGCAATTCAAAATAGGCTGATCAAAAAGGCCAGGCTCCTAAAGCTAATTCGCTAAGCAAAACTTTATGCTTTCAGTCAGCTTAGCTTGCAACTGAATCGACGCTTAAAATTACTGAATCTCATTGTTTCAGAAAAGAGATCAGAAGAGTGGTCCATTTTGATCGAATTTTCGACCGTATATGATTTAGTTCATTTTATGGATACATAGCTCAAAGCATTGAAACTAATCTCTTAAGAATTAAGCATGGAAACTGAAAGGCTACAAGTTTGCTTAGGTTATTCAAACTAGGTTTCAGTTTGTACAGGTTTCAGTTTCAGTCACTGAAACTGAAACTTTTTGAGAAGAAACCTAAAACTGAAACTTTTTAAGGCTGTCGACTGAAACTGAAACTAATTTGGACAAAACTAGTTAAAGTCTTTTCTTAAAACTTGAAATTTTCAAGGTTTTGAACTTTGATTCTGTTAATAATGCTGTAACAGAGGCTGAATAAATATAAAATTATGCTTAAAACTAACTCAGAAGGCTGAAAACCGGTCTTTTTAAAGTGAACTGAAACGGAAACTGAAACTCCGACTGAAACCAAAACAGAAACAGAAACTATTTGACGCTGCCGACTGAAACTATTTTGGTCCGTCGACTGAAACGGAAATTATTTCGAACCACCGACTGAAACTGAAACAAAAATCGACTACTGAAACAACACTGAGAAACTAAGCAAAGTTAACCCTGACTACTTGTCTTCTATGACCTGGTGAATAAGTTCAGACATGAATTCTGACTTGTACAGTACATTCATTAAACATAGGACTATTTCGCGACATGTCGCCAATTATTTGACTGGCAACAATCGCGGAAAAATCAGCGATTATCGCAGAAAGCTTGGTAGATTATTATTATCGCGAAATTCGCCAAAAACCGACGCCTACGACAATGTAGGCTTCATTTCGCAAATAACTTCAAGTAGTTTTTTGGCTATTTCATCGTAATTTAAAAATATTCAAGTTTTTGCAAATTTTCGCAATGCTTTAATAACAGTTGCACCCGACACTCCGATGGGGGAAATTGCAAAAGGAGGATTCGACTACAGACAGGACAGACCTTCCTAAAAACACTGCTGCCGGTCCTCCCCCCAGTAAATGTCAGTACCCATCTTCTATCTCAACTCTCTCAGGAGGAAAATCAAGACTACGAGGGCCGATATGATAGGCCAACCATACGGAAGCTTATTCCGAACGACATTACCGCTTTGCAGGACGGCGACAAAGACTTGTCGTGAGTTGTTCTAGTTCTCTGGTTCAATTCCACAGTTTTTAAGTTCTGGTCTCTGCAACGGAATCACAAGACCTACAACAGGTTAGCCAGGACCAGCCAAGACAACTTGTAAAGTATTCAAATGTAAATGTAAAATTTACTGAATTCAAATCTCATAGAAATTAACATAACTGTAGCACATGCAAATATTACGATAATGACAATACCCAATATACTTCACATTCAAAAAAGTGAGCTGAATACTTTGAAGTGAGTTTCGCCAAAAAACCGCCAGAGAAGTCTACTTCAAAAGCAAATGCCTATTTTCGGTAAAAGAATTAATGTGGGATAATTTTCAAAAATCTGAAAATCAAATAAAACTACCGATCTGCAGACTACAAAATAGCAATCAAACTACCAAGCAAAAGATTACAACAGCACCGAGCAAAAGACTACAATACCAATCCAACGATTGATCAACTGCAAATACAAACAGAACCGTACAAGCATTAATAGCCTATACATTGCACATGCAAACAAGCTTGATCCTAAAGCTGGAGAAGTTACACTAAAAACCGCAAGAAGTCTATCTCAAAGCAAAATGCTAAGGAACCTTCTCAAAAATCCAAATGTTTAAACGTTTGGAAAAAATGTTTAGTTTATTGTTTTGAAACGTTTTCCCCTAACGTTTCTGGATAAACGTTTAATCGTTTCCTTTTTGTTGGCTACTTTTTGGATCCCTGCATCTGTGCTTCTCTGTTGAAAAGTCGGAAGAAAGAAGTGGTCCAATCTGAATGAACATATGTATGCATAGAAGCGCACGTGGAGACTGTGATAGTCTGTATGATTGAGCGTATTAGCAAAAAGAAGAAATAGAACCTGAACATTGTGTTTCTTGAAAGCTTTTAAGCTTAAAGCTTACACAGCAGTTGTAGCTTTTAGAAAGCAGACTGTATTTCTCTACACTTGATTATATACTTTGTGAATATAGATATGTTAGTTCAT
Organism: Trissonchulus latispiculum; assembly: GCA_030248195.1. NCBI lineage: Eukaryota > Metazoa > Nematoda > Enoplea > Enoplida > Ironidae > Trissonchulus > Trissonchulus latispiculum. Next base: position 50,226 of record JASAND010001912.1, on the reverse strand, counting down.
TTTAATTAAATATTAGAAACTTTCCTATTAATGCTGTTAAGTATAAAACTTAAATAAACATAATTTGTCAAATGATATTCAATGTCTTAATTGGAGAATAAATCAGAAAGCGGTTACTGAATTATAATTTTAACTACTGCTTTACATATTTAATAAAAGTAGCAATAAGAATTTAATTCGAATAAATAATGATGGAACAGTAGCAAATGATACTTTTTCACAATAATTATTTTCCGTCTTTGGTTAATAGATACAGACGAGCTAAATTAGTTGAGATGTTGATGACCTAAGTTGTGTAATTAATACACTGGGAATGGAATATATGCTGATGATTTGCTTATATTAATGACTTCACGAGAAGAATGGACGAAATAAACGAATTATTTAGTGACTTTGTGACTAATTTTGATTCAAATTCAAACAGCATTGACTGGATCTTTGAGCCCACTACCTCTTTATCGGTAGATTTTAATTCCCCTCCTCCTCATACTAAGCGGAAGCGTGGTCGACCAGCCATTCACGAAAAAATTCCTGAAATAACAGAAATAGTAGAAACTTGTCTGAAGGAAAATGCAGATGCTGCGCATGATAAGCGCGATGATGGAGTATCTTATTCATTAGGCACCTCCCTTGGCCAGATGAAGCAAGCTGTTGACAGCGAACTTAAGACACGACTCGGACCTAATTTTAGTGGACCGTCCATTCATACTTTGAGACGTTTGGGTTTGCCTTCCAATAAGGCCAGATCGTCTGCCGCATACTACAAGTCCATTTACCTTTCAAAGTAAGAGAACGAAACTTTTTATTATACATTAACACAGGGTCGGTTTAGTCTTAATAAAGAGCAATTGCTAAAAAATTAGTTCACATACTTTTCTTCTCAGAACAGCATGCGTGCATATTACAGCTAACTAGTAACTAGTAACTGGTTTGGTGCCTGATTAGTTGGTGTTTGGATGCGCGCTCAACAGTTCGGTTTATTTCTTAAATTGTTGCATCTCGCAACTAAGACTCATGTCTTAGTTGAAGCTGAGTGTACTGAACTGATCATCACGAGTATATAATACATATTACATGACAGATTTTCTCTGTGCATTATAAGCGAGACATGTCTTCTTCCCGATACCAGCTTGATACCTTCCTTTCCGCAAATTAGACCCTAGTGAATCCAAGAAATTAAAAAATGCGACTGTTCTAAAACTCGAAGCACAAAAGCACAACATGAGCATGTCACGCTTGGTTAACACACCGGTATACAGCGAGTTAGCTTACCCCCCTCTTTTCAGTGCGATGGATGGGATTACTAGGGTCCAATTTGCGGGGGAGGTCAGGTGCTAATGGTTGTCATACTCTTATGCAACATTATTGCAGCAACCGCCCCGTCGAAACGATCTAATTGCCAGGACTAATGCGGATTTCCAATTCACGGCGAGCCAAGTGAACTTGATATTGGAGCTGGGCACGCTAATGACTGACGAGGTTGCTATGTTTTCAGTTGATAACAAGCTAAAGTTCAACGTAGGCACCCCGGCAGTATCCCAATATTACAGCCCCCGTGGCATGCATTTGGTAGATTTGGCGCCAAACATACCCGATCATACTTCCCCCTACCTGATGCTAAAATTGTACCATCTGGGTACATGAAGCTTTCTCCTAAATAGAGGCGGAGTAGGTCATCTGAGTCGTACTGTAGAAAGCTACCTTTTCCGGCCAGAAGAAGTCGCACTCACAGTCCTGTAACTAGTAAACATACACGAAGTTCATACTATGATAGCCTGGGGCGCGAAAGAATCAGCTATCCGAGATCAGAAAAGCTCCACTTATATCTGTATGCTCAAAAGTTCCACAGAAGTACTATTTGCCGTCATTATAATAACCTAATGGATTTTCTTCCGCAGCATCTTTTGTGTACTGGCAAAGCTGTCGTCGTTTTGATAAGTGATGGAGGCCCTGATTGGTCCTACAAGTCTATGCTAAACGTCATTGCGTTGGGTCGTTTGTGGTATCGCCTAGGTTTGGACGCTCTTATATGTGCTTGCTACTGCGCCAACTATTCGAAATACAATATGATTGAAAGAAGATGGGGACCTGTATCAAAACGACTAGCTGGGGTGGTGCTCCCCTTGAAGCTGCCAGATACATAATCACCTTGGGATTCCTCGAATTTGTAAGATCAAGAAAAGCGTTCTCTTTTTGCACAAGTCTTGGATAACGCCTGCAATTTATGTGCCGGCTATATAAGGGGTGACGTCTACGACGGGTTTCCTACAGAGGTTGTCGCGGTACCCTGCTGCCCTAAAAATGAATTTTTCAGCAAAGAGGAGTATGAAAATTTGCAGTTAATATTCAAAGCTTTTGGGAAGAACTTTCTGAAAGAAGATATTGGATTAGTGGAAGAAACTAGATTCCTTTTAGCGCACTGTTCAAAAACTTTCTACAAGCTGGAGTTTTCCAAATGTTCCAACTCCGCTTGCATTTGTAATGTGCGGAAGATAAGAGCTGAAAAAATTCATGAAGGTTTGGCAACAGTTTGGCGGTGGCATTCATACTCCACAACCGGACTCTGTCAGAAAAGCTCATCTCAAGACTTTACTGCAATTTCAACATGCCCACATTCCCAGCCTTCCAGACATGTTTTTAGAAAAGGCGTCACAGCGGTGCCAAGTGAAACATTGCAGATATGCTTTTGTCAGCACTGCTGATGGGATTAGACATATGAATGTAGTTCAGAGCAAAAGCTGACTCAGTATGCTTAGGAACAGTGTGTTGTTGCCCAGAAGAGCAGCAGTCTTAAGCTGAACCAATACTGTGCGTGCAGTAAATTTTAATGAAATGACCAATCAAAAAACATGATGTATATATATGTGACACACGTTAAAATGTAGTATAATGCAGTTAGCAGTTTGGTAAAGTCAACTTAATGTAGACAGAAGCATCAACAAAAATTCATCACGTTCAGTATTGCTGATAATTCTTAGCTTACATCGGCTCTTTCTAGTTTTACCGCTCTTCTCTTCTCAAAGCATATCATGGAATCAAAAAATTTTATACTATTCAAATTTAGTACACGATTAAAAAATTTCCAGTTTTAAAGCTTTCATAACTTACAATAATAATAATAATCATCATAATCATAATCATAATAAATTTGAGAAGAGAAGACGTAAACCGAAAAAGGGCCGAGTAAAATGATTTGAACCGACTACGTTTAGACTGAAGTTTCTTTACGGACAATACTATTAGAGCTAGCAGGAATGCCCATTTGTTGAGTCACAGCTGGTAAAATGTCCCGCTGTAAATTGGATGTATTCAAAACTGGTCGGCAGGTCGCATTTATCGTTGTCTTTAAATCTCTCTGCTGCTTGGATAGAGAGCTAGCACTAATCACATCCTGGTAGTATTTGTTGAGTTCACGTAACAGTACTCTAATTCTGCGGAAACACAGTGCATTTTTCCGATAAATGCACTGATTATATGTGAGGGATTCCACTAGCATTGGACTGTTGAAGCTCGGCCTTGGTAAATATGATATATAGCAAACTTTCGAGCTAACAAATTTTTCTCATTCCGCTTTCCCTTTATTTTACCCAAAACATTGTTTGAGTAAAAACTTTGGCTCAAAACATAATTCGAAACGGTCTTCTCGAAGCCTCCTAAATAGTAAATGTCAGCATCCGTCTGAGACATTGGAGCAAACTCCCTGTTTAAGGTAAAGCAGGCATTATTACAAATATGTCGAGTCGGAGAGATGCGGGTAGATTGAATGGAGGGAGTAGATGTACCGGGAGGCTGAAATTCTGTTTCAGAAAACTCAGACATGCAGTCATCAGCAGTTGAGTTTGGCAACGCATCTAAACTAAACCAAAAACTAAACAGCAAACGAAATTTAAAATAAACAAACTAATCCAATTAATAAAATAAATAAATAAATTGGTAACAATTAAAGCCAACCTTCACTTTCAAAATTGCAGCGTTTTGGTTAAAAATTGACAAAAAATAGAAAATTCACTAAACCTTGCGCCCATTCAAAAAAGAACCTAACCACGAGTGAGCGTGCGGCGGGACAGGCCAGACCGAGCAAAGGTTGAAAAATTTGTGAGCGGGCCGGCCAGCTCGGACCGAGCAGACGACTTTACGGCCCGGGCCGGATCGAGCCGAGGTGAAAAAATTTTCGAACGGGCCGTGCCGGGCAGGACCGATCAGAAATTTATACGGGCCGTAAATTCAAGCCCGTGAATGACTCTAGTTTCCGGGCACCAGATTATCCCTCCCAAACTTGGATTGCTACAAGGATCTTTTAGACAAACGTTTGAAACTATGAAAGGTTGCTTACTCTGTATCCTCATGCTATTTTCTGGGAATTGTGAACTCAAGTTGCTGCTGCTGCTCATGTCAGTTGATTTTTCATCTAACCGCATCACATTAGCACGCAGGAGAATAATTTCTTTTATTGATGCTAAGTCTGCACAACATTTTTGAACCGAAGTATTCAAGGAATTGACTTTCGATTCCATTGAGGACAATTGAGATAACATTTCCGCTTTAACTTCCTTAATTTCTCGAGAAATAGAAGAGTAATTAAGTCGCATCTGAGTTTGCAGTTGCATAAGCATAGGTTAACGCGGGGGGGTCTGGGGGGGTCCAAGCCCCCCCCCCCAACGCGGACAAGGTACAATCCCTACCGCCATCGGGGACAAGGGGTAACAAAAAAATGGCCATGGGGTAGGCGAAAATAGCCGGAACAAATTAGTTTTTACACTAAAATTTCAAAAAATTTCCGGCTGCGCCGGAATTTTTTAGCAAAATTGTTTAATTCTTCGGGAAAATCGGGCAATACTTTTGAAATTTGTTCCAAAAATTGAAGATTTCTTGCAATTTTTGATAAGAAATTGCAAATTTTGATAAAATTAGCGTTAATTTTTCAAAAAATTTTAACAAATTCAGTCTTGAGGTTCAAGCCCCCTGAAAATTTTTGCTCAAGGTACAAGCCCCCTCAAAATTTTCTGGGGACAAGCCCCCCCCAGGACCCGAGTCCCGACCCTATGTTAATGTGTGTGCATAAGGTTCAGTTCTATCGTACGTAGTTGAAATGCGGCAGAGGGCAAGACTGATCTCCGTTCAACTGAAGGAACTGTAACAGTTTGATTGGTGCTTTCCTTTTTACCGGTAGTGCTGGGACCATCACATTCCGCTGAGGTCGTGACAGCATTACCTAATTCGGGTGAATTGGATCGCTAAGCTTTTATCGTTTATGAAACAGCAAGCATAAGCTCCAGGAGTTGGGGTAAATTTGATTTTCCGAAGTTGTAACAAAATTTCACTTTCTAGTTTTCCGGCTCCCGCAGTTCGACTGCGAGGGAATACACCCGCAACATGAACGGTATAAGTTGTGCCATCATAGTCGGCATCCAGATGCTTTCCTTCGGAAATACATTTAGGTTCCTTAAAGCTGGAGGATAACAAGCTGCCGACATACACCTTCTCGTTAGCCGATCTGATTATATAAACGACAACAACTATTGACGTCATGACATGGCCTGAAATATAGCAAGCAACTTTGGAATCCTGTACCTTATATCATACAATATTCAAGAGTTTCTCCGACGCAATGTGATCAAGATTTAAAGTGTTGTTAACTTTTTAATTAAAAGTTGGAAAAATGATAAATTTAACTATATAAAAGTATGATCACTTAGTAAATCTAATGTGTCGAAACGTTAACTCTACTTTACTTAAAATAAAATTAAAGTATTATTATTATTATTATTATTATTATTATTATTATTATTATTATTATTATTATTATTATTATTATTATTATTATTATTATACGTATTAATAACTTAAATGCGTATCAACAATGGCTGTTTTAAAGACAATTAAGATAATTTAACTTAACAATTGTAAATTCCCTAAATCTCTGAAGTGTCCAAAATGTCGTTAATGTAGCTCAAAGTAATAAGAAAGCCTATTGTAGCTTATACTCATTCCAAAAGACTGAATATACTGAAATAATACGTACTTAGTAACCCATTGTTAACCTCTACGAGAAAGAAAACTGTAGCCGTCGAAAGCCACGTTACTGTAAAGACTGAGAAGTTAAAATGGCGTACAAGAAATATCCCTAAGTCTACAAAAAAGTCAGTTTGCAACAACTTAATTCCATACCAAAGCAAACTAGAAGGCAATGGAATTGTATACTCATATACACATGCATATATGCTCAAAGGTTAAGCTTGTTCTGCTTTCACTTGAACCAAACTCATACATACTTTTTGTATACAGTACTTAGGGAATATATATGCAACACAGCTGCTTTGCCAACTTTTCAATCGCAAACGATAAAAGGCAAACGATAAAACGTTTGCAAACAACAAACGTTAAGGCATTTATCCAAACGTTTAGACGTCTGGACTTTTGAGAAGGTTCCTAATTTTACGGTATAGATCGAATATCTCTAATAATTTTAAAAACTTAAAAACAGACCAACAGACCGAGAAACTACAACTACAGCAAAAAATTATTGATCAACAGATAACAACAGCAAAAAAATTATTGATAACAGACTACAACAATCAACGACTACTACAACTACAACTACAGCTAAAAAATGATTGATCAACAAACTACAACAATAGCATAGTGCATGCCAATTTTCGGTAAAAGATTGAATATGGGATAATTTTCAAAAATCTAAATATCAAATAAAACTACCGATCTAACTAATCTACAAAATAGCAATCAAACTACCAAGCAAAAGATTACATCAGCACCGGGCAAAAGACTACAATACCAATCCAACGATTGATCAACTGCAAATACAAACAAAACCGTACAAGCATTAATAGCCTATACATTGCACATGCAAACAAGCTTGAGCCTAAAGCTGGGGAAGTTACACTAAAAACCGCAAGAAGTCTATCTCAAAGCAAAATGCTAATTTTACGGTATAGATCGAATATCTCTAATAACTTTAAAAACCTAAAAACAGACCGAGAAACTACAACTACAGCAAAAAATTATTGATCAACAGATTACAACAGCAAAAAAATTATGGATAACAGACTACAATAATCAACGACTACTACAACAACTACAGCAAAAAATTATTGATCTACAAACTACAACAATAGCATAGTGCATGCAGATATCCAAAAACAAACATGAGAAAACAACAACAATAATATATTGCATGCAGATATCCAAAAAACCAAACAAACAAGCCAGTACAGCACAGAAACAGCATAGTAGTTCGGCGGTTTAGGATCCATTTTGCTGACGCCGAAAGTGGTTGCGTCGGTTATGGATAAAGGCCCGAAGACCGGCAACATCGCAAACTCTCTCCTGCAAAATGCCTGATTTCTCCAGAACAAACTTTAAGTTTCTGGTGCCTGAAATCATTACATTTTGTTTAGCGTGCCAATGAATGTTGAATGGCAAATGGCAACCTTGAAGCTAAGGTCTAGCAGTAAGCAGAAATTTTTAATCAATTCTGTTGGTAGTTTTGAAAAATGGGGGTCAGGCACATAAAAGCGTACGGCTGCACACGGCTGGTGGGCGGCGCAGATCTCAGTACCCGATATTTTTTGACCACACCCATGCTCTATATATATCTGTGCAAAAAGTAGGCCAATCGGACAAAGTCGGGGCAAATCGATTTTAGTAGCCCCCTAGTTTTTTAGCAGCTTTCCGTATAAAAATGTTTCAGTGTTTGCATCGACATTTTCTAGAAAAAATGGTTGGGCCGGCAAGGTTTCTATTATGTATACCCAGAGATGATTCCAGATAATTTATACTTAATATGAAACAAATTCGTAAGGTTGATTTTTACAACCCGCGAATATGGGTTGTTCGGCGAAGCTAGTCCTCTTGTTTTTTGCAACATACCCCTATATTAAGCATATTAAAGGCTAGTACTCTCTTAATTTTCCAACCTCGTCATCACCCATGAAAGAACGAACGCCACCAAGATGTGTCACTACAGCAGCTCCGACCCGAAAAATTCGGGCCTAAGGTGGGGATCGAACCCACAGCCTTTGGCTAACTAGGCCAACGTATATTCAACGGCCATATTAATTTTTCATGCTCCGGGGGAGCACTTCGTTCTTCTATTTATATGTATATATACTAAATCGACTACTTTCGTTTCATGAAAACGGTTTCAATGGAGTTATTTCGAAACCGAGGGAAGTTGCTACTGATCACTAGGGTCTATGGTGGTGGTCTCTACTGACCACTGGTCAAACGGTCTCTACTGACCACTGGTCAAACCTCCTAAACCGCGTTTCTCTGCATTTTGGTTGGGGTATATCTATGAAATTGACTATGCTCCATTTGGGCATATCTTCGAAGCCAACGGAGATTTGGTTGGACGCTCCCCCATAAACTAGATAGACTAGAAGTTGGAGAATTGCTCCTTGCACTAGCTGAAAAATGTAATATGAGCCATGGTAGTCAACATTTAAATGTCAAGGACAAGTTTTAAAATGTATAATATGAGCCGACATTTGAACAAGTAGAGGCCAAGATGTGAACGGCTAACACTAACCGATACTGAATTCTTGGGCTCGTATTGACGCGAATTGGATGGGTAACGGATAATGTATAATATACCTACTTTGACTGTGAAAGATTTAAATATGATAGTAGTAATAGGTGAGCACCAGACGTATCGTCTGGCGGGGGTGGTGGTGTAAAGAGGCTGGGAGGTTGGGAGGCTGGGAGGCTCGAGAGGCTGGGAGGCTCTGGCGGGGGTGGTGGTGTAAAGAGGCAGGGAAGTTGGGAGGCTCGGGAGGCTGGGACGCTCTGGCGGGGGTGGTGGTGTAAGCGGAGAAGCGGCGCTGGTGGAGGAGGCTGTAGCTTCTGGAAGACCGGAACCATGGCTAACCCATGCTTAAAATTGAAAATTCTCAATTTTCGATGGGAAAACTTTAGGGGGTTTTTGGGAATGTAGAATTCAAATATGAGCTTGGTTTTTCTCTACAACCTAAGCTCCACGCTGCAAGTGACCCATGACCGGAACCATGGCTGACCCTAGCTTAAAATCAAAAGTTGTCCCTTTTCGACGCGAAAAGTTTGTATATAAGGTTTTCAGGCATGTAGAATTCAAATATGAGCTTAGTTTTCTGGTATTAGCTAAACTCCATCCTATAGCTAACCCATGACCGGAACCGTGACACCCACCTTTTAATAGTCAAAGCTGAGCACGGCCTACCTGAAAATCTCCTCTGCTAGATTTTCTTGATCGTGTAATTTGAAAATGCTCCTTGCCAAATTCATTCTATCCTAAGTCATTCTATAATGCCGTAATTTTTGCAATTTTGGCTGACGTAGCAGTTGTTCAACTAGTGTCGTCTCCGGAATAACTACATTTCATAATTTACTGTAAAGTATCAAACTCTGACTACAGTAAACTTGTATTTGTCATTGGAAAATCTGCCAGAAAACAAGTTCAAGAAACAAATGAATAAGATGACATTGTTTCATCGTTAGGAGTTTTCAACATTCGCTGCTGAATTAAAAAAAGAAGACAGAAACGACAGACAGTTTGATATATTTATTAAAGGGTTAAAACTGTGCTAGACAAGGTTGTAAAGTATTTAGCAACTTTTACAGTGTAACCATTCGTTTGAAAACAATTGATATAAAACATTTTATGTTTATAAAACATTTATGTAACAAACAAAACAAAACATTTATGAAAACTTTGCCGCTTAAACTAAAGTTCGTTTTGGGGTTATGCGTTACTGGAGTACCCTCAGTTTTTTGCATTTGTCAACTTTTTGCATTTGTCTCGTGAAGTGTGTGAAGTTGAAGTGTGTTATTTTGATCAGATAAATTGGCTATTATCTCGTTTGGAAGGACCTAATAATCATAATCTATAATTTAAAAGGTAAGCTTTATATTTTCACTGAATTGATAGCGGCTACTAAAATTGAGAATTAATGCTACACACACTAATTCACACACTAATTGAAGGAAAAGGAAAGGAAAAGAAAATTTTAAAAAATCTTGGGCATAAAGGAATCGCTCGTAAGAAAATATTAAAGACAAACGAAGATTAAGTTAAAGGTGAACTGTCATTGAGTACTTTTGTATTGAACAAAACCTGTGTTTAAATTATTCAACCGTCAATCAAACCTTGCCTACTGCTATACATAATAGTTGAAGGAGAAAATTGAAGGAAATTGCGAATAGATAACAAGAATTTTTAAGATTTTTATTTATGCATTTAATATGCGCGTTTCGTCTGTCTTCAAAGAACGTCTGTCTTCAAAAAGATAAGGAAGCAAACTAGTATAGGATTTAATTTGTCGATATTTAAAGTTAACTGTGTCACCACTTCGATTTCGGAAGTATACGAAAATTAAATTTACAGCATAAATTTTTTGGAGTAGATGTTATTCTGAATTTAGCTTGTTGTATCAGAAACACTTTCCATTTAGAGGATGTTCTGGCTTCAACGTGGCTTTAGATTTGGCTGCTTCTAGTTTTCCGCCCTGTCCTCCCTTCAACCGAAGGGACTCCTAAAGATGAACAATGTGTTTGTTATTTGTTGGGGAAATTATTCGCCCTTGTGTGTTAATGCATTTTCCCTCACAATTGTAAGAACCTTTGCGGTGACTTTTGAGTGACTATTCAATCGACTTGACTCATTAGTGGGAAAAATTATGGTTATTTTACGTTTTCACGTTCTGATGTGTAGTGTAATAATGAATGTCCTTAAATTAGAGTGACACTTTCAAACATTGATAACCAGTATATGTAAGTCGTTATGGCAATTTGAAACCTTTTGAAAATGAAAAACTGTCTAAAGGTTAAACCTGATAACCATTTATCATGAATTTGATGGGCTACCCCAAATTTGGAAGTATTATATATTAATTGGCAAGAGAATGGTTGAAGATGAGTGAATGGACAAAGAAAGTTGATTAGAAGAGTGTCGACCCTACAAATTTTGTTTAACACTTGTTGGGTCACGCTATAAAAGACGATGACAAATAAATGGTGTGACAAATTGTGAGGTGTCATAAAAATAACGTATGACTGACTCAAGAACTGCTAGTCTCATTGCTAGTCAATTAAAGGGGGGTAACTTTGGTTTAATAAATTGTAACTTTATCTTGAAATTAATTTTCAATTTTGAAACAGTAGTCTGTAACTTTTAAACCAATAAAATGATTCAAAATGTTCATTTCCCAGTCTTCGGTATAGCCTTTTCATGGATCTGATCTATCCTAAGGCCTCCAGCTTCGCCTTAATGACAGTCATCGGCGCCGCAGCCCCTTCTAACGCTTCCTTTTTGCTTTGCCCACCACCTGAAATAACGAATTAGAATAAAATCACACTTAAATTGTAAATTAGCATATGAATTGAATTATATAATAGAATAGAATATAATTGAATTACCATATAAATAGCATATAAATTCGAGTAATCTTAAATAGAACTGTATGCTCAGTAGCTACAGAAGCCATACAACAATTAATGATATGGCATGATATGATTAAAAAATAAATAAATAAAGTAGATTATTACCTTTGAAATTCGACTCTGCTCCATCCATTATGAAACTGACGCAGCAGGATCCTTCCTGGTGGGAGACTTTCACAGTGCTGATGATACCGGCACAATCTGCCCGAAAAAACAGATCTCGTTTTCCTGAGCCGGTTTCCATGGGCAAGTAAAAAATCTGAAATTAAATTATATGCAATTCTCAAATATGATAGCTTGACATTTCAAACGAATATTGTTAAATTTTTCGTTGTTTAAAAAATTTTGCATTTATTGTAGCTGCGCTATTCTTGCTATGTTCACACCTGATTTTAAATAAGTTCAACAGATAGAATTTGGTGAGTGTATAATCGAACTAGTATTTATTTAGAGTAATAATGCAACATTGTTTTAAATTTGTTGCGTAATATTTATATGCATAAACATACTTCTCTCACTCTCCGTCGGCTCCAACTTGGATCGGCAAGTATGGCCTCCAGCTCACGTCGCAATTATGTATTACTAACTTCTGAGTATAGGTATTTACTTTCATGGTAAGATACTGTGAATAGTGAACTATTGCAAAAGTTAAAAGTTAATAAGGTGCACAAAGTAGTACCATTTGTAAACTTCAAATTCATAATAGATACCTGCACACTGAAAGGAGCCCCAGTTAAGGGATGCTTTGAATCCATGTCTGATGGCGTCCGTTTGGTAAGATGGTATTGGCGCATTTAGTCCCTTGGCAGCCATATTCACGACGTCTAGGTCAGTGGCGTCCGTGTAGGTTTTGTGGCCTAAGAGAGGATCCATGCTAGCGTCAGTAGCGTATAAATGATAATGATTATACTTCCCTTCAGTAACTGAAGTTGCTGCCAATTGAGACATTCTTCATCAGCAGCGCATTTATATATTTTTTAGAAAACGGTTCAATTAATGCTTAATTAGGTATGTCAACAAAGTTCTTTATTTCGAAGAAATTTCTTTGTTTGAATCGGTTTGAATTCTTTATTAGTTAATCGGAAAACGGCTAATATCCAGCTGCGCTTTTTACGGTTTATCGGTTCGCTTGATTTCTATTGTTTGTGATGATATGGGAAGATAAGTTGTGACTTAGCAATTCAACCTTTACTTTTTAATTGCCCTGCTTGGAATAAATTGAGAGCGCAACAAATTTAACAGTGTTTTGAAAAAACAAAATCGCGGGTTAGAACTAAGCGTTTTAAATATGTGTAAATATTTAAATATTTGTAGCAGCAGATGAACAATTGGTCCAATTAGTGAAGACTAGTCTGAATAAACTAGCAGACTACTATTGTTAAACTATTGACACACTAAACTACTGACGAAGTAGTTGCATTTACCAAGCAATCTGTTTTATTTTGACGCAGCACTACTGTAAAACTTGTCCTTCTGGCTGAACAGTTAAATTCAGAACTGAGTTAAAGTCCGTCCTATTTGCACTGCATCACAGCTACTATGGATATTTCCAAACATGTTTTTGAGAAACATAGAAAAACTTTGAATATTCAAGAAGGAAAATTTAATGGGAACAAAAATTCTGTGAGCAACCTATTTAATGAATGCATTAAATACCCACATCGTAAAAGAATATTACTTTGAGAGTCGTCTTAATGTTCACCTGCTTCTGAAACGTTTAGATATCCTGATTAGAACTAACAAAGATGGGAAAGATAACAAATGCATAAGGGTGAGAAAAACAATTAATCAAGTTTTAGTAGTGGAGTATTTGAAACTACATTTAAAACTGCAATTACATAGGTAACCCCTGCAAACTTTTGCTTTTCAGGTTGTTCATGATTTCATTGACGCCTTTATAGTCACTCCATGTTATATTTAGAAATTAATTTGGTAAATATGAACTGTATAAATGTGTAACTAGGATTCGTCTTTAGTGTCTGTAGAATGTACATGACGTTATTTCTTGGTTTTCATAAATTACTTAGTAATAATAAAACGGATAGCTGCAATGTTTCATTGGTCAAGTTCTGACATATATATCTGACAAGAAAACAAAGTGTCTTGAAATAGCTTCACTCTTAGGTCCTATTTCTTTAAAGATTAAACGGATTAGATTAAAATTAATCCGCATTAAAGAAACAGCACCTCGGATTAAACGGATTAAAATTTAATCCAGCGAGTTAAACGAGTTAAACGGATTAAATTTAATCCTGTTTCTTTAATGCACCTAGGATTAAAATTTTAATCGTGCGGCTACGCGGATTAAGCGGATTAAAAGTTGGCGGATTAAAATGTTTAATCGCTGTTTCTTTAATGGCCGATTAAACGGATTAAAATAAACTAGTTTAATCCGAGGATTAAAAATGATCGGATTAAATGTGTTAATTTTAATCCGTTTAATCCTGCATTAAAGAAACAGCCGTTAATATTTTAATCCGTCTGATTTTTAATCAGTTTAATCTTTAAAGAAATAAGAGCTTAGAGCTCTAAGAAATATTGTATTCCACTGACTCAGTAATGAAATGCGCCAACTTTACCGCGAACCATGCGCCAAAACTTGCTATTTAGGATTGAGAGTAAAGCGAAGTTTAACAGTTTAGTTTCTTTCCAGGACGCAGTTTCTCTCAGTAATGATGGATCAACTATGTCTGATAACGTTTCTCCCGTCATGGTGTTCCCGATCCTCGTCTAGTTGAGTTGATTCTGATCACACTGTCTGAAGCGCTGATAGAGCAGGAAATTATCTCGGACAATGACCACCACAAGCTTCCCTCCTGACTCGTGTGTTATTTGCCACGAGAATCAACCAGGGTGCAACTTTGACGGTTGCGGAGAGGCCTGCAGCAGCAGGCCGAGGCTCTGCTTAGATTGCTGGTTGGAAACATCCATGCTTGTTACGTCAATTGTCTGTGAAACTTTAAAGTGGATATTACGTCAATCCTGTTCACGTCCCGGTAAGATTTCATTAATATGATAACTTATTATAGAGTTAAGCTTGATTCAAGTTGTGTGTCTCAAGTTTCAAGACACAGAAAAGAGAGAAGTTTGAAGCTGTTTTCTGCGCTAACAAAAAGCTTAATTGCAAACAGACATCAGATATGTTTCTGTAGACCATAAAACTCCTATATACAGCTTTGAAGGAAAGTCTAATACCACGAATTTTCGGTTACTTGAGTGTAGCATGTTCAGAGCGAACATTTCCATTCCAAGTAACACTGCATACGCTGAAAAAACTAACAATATGCTTTGATAATCTGAGCAAAACTTTTCACTGGAGCAACACATGCAATCTTAAAAAATAATTTTTTTTAAATTTTCTACACTAGAAGTTCAAAATTGTCGTTGTAAGGTTAGGTATCAGAACTTAATTTTTTCTTTCTTCAGCATACTAGTGTCCACATATGCCTATTTTAAAGTATGTCCACACATGTTCCCTTTTTCTTAAATTCCTGTTTTACGCAGTTAATTCCTGTACACATCTTCTGCCTCTGATTGTACTGTCTGACTTATAACTTAAGGACTGTCTTACTTCTATTTGTATCCTTTCTGCCTTCCTATTTCTCGGAGCAGGTATTTTTTCTCTAGAGTTTTCCTTCTATCTTTTCCTTTCTTTTTCCTTTTCTATATTCTAACTCTTACTCATCTACTTTTCCTACTACGTTTTAAAACTTTAATGCAATTTTTAAATAAATGGGCATTTTCAAAAAGTCTGACAGGTTCTTTGAAGCATGTACAATCACTTTAAAGAAACTGTACTATAATAAAGTCAAAAGCGTTAGTCTAGTTTTTTTAATGAAAAAATCACCACCATACTTACCAAATAGGGGAAAAATGTGAGGGCGTATAATCATTAAGATTATAATAAGTCATAATGTAAATCCACATTTGCAAAATGAAAGAACCGCAAATGATAGCTGTAAAATGTTCACCCACTAATGACAAATCGTAAAATATACATGATTGGGGAAGGGGACGGGCCGCCTCACCCATGAAATTTGCTAGTAGAATTCACATTATAACTACCACCAAACTTCATGAGGGAGGTTGCCCTTAGGAGAGCAGGTGGGATAAGGTCTTTGCTGACAGTTGTTCAGCATACGGCAGGGAACGCCGTGATGACATGGTACCCATAGGGTCGTTTCTCTACTACGACCCGGATACCATTGGTTGGGCCCCCGTCGAAGCCCATGTTGCCCAGCTGCTTTTGGAATTCATGGAAAATTCGAAAGCGCGTGCCGATGTCCTTTCGCCAGGACTTGCTGGGGAGGGCCAGGGTGCGTAGGATGAGCTGTTTAATCGATTCCATAGAACCGAAAAAGTAACTCTTATCCTTTAACGTAGGTGCACAATGCCTGGCAACTCGTCGATAGTAATACAGCCAACGTTCTCTACAGAAAACATTTTGTAACTGATGAAATTCGGAAATTACAGGAAAAACCTTGGTTATTTTGAAATTTAAACTTAAAAACCTGAGAAAGTTTGTCGGTAAAGTTTTGAAAACACATTTTGACAAATTGACCATCACTCAACTACATTTATTTCGAACATAATATGGATATGCCGTAATTACATAGACATAATTTTCATAACTTTCATAATTTTCATAATTTTCATTTTCAATAACAACACGTTTAGTCTGCAATACGTTCTTCCACTGTGCAGGACTCGTCACATGACCAGTCCATTGGTTCATCTTCCTGAATGTAGTCATGATAGAATGAATCTAGTTTTGTTTTCAGTTGAATCCAGTCGTCGTGCAGCTACTAGACAGGTATAATCTCTATATCTCCGACTCTAGGAGCGTATATGGCTAGGTGTGCTATCTTTAACGCAGTGTAGCAAGTTCTCCAAGGATCTGGTGATGATATGGATGGGGTTTCTTCAGTTCTAGTTTATGTCCAGTCCGTTTACAATAAAATCTGGATCCACGTTCAGTTATGACCTCCGATAGTCTCTTCGGTCGGAAGGATTTATCATAGATACACTTTATCTCCAGAATCCTCGGTGGTTGATCCTGTGCAGTTACAATACCGTCCGGTGATGTGCCCAGGTGCTTAGCCCAAGTAGGTACGCAAACTCCAATGGGATGGATGGTTGCGTCGATGCCGTGTACTGTCCGTAGTTTTTCTAGGTATGCCTGCTTGGCGTTGTCCTCCTCGGCAATTCCAACTTGACAGGCTGCTGGGATCGTCGTTGAAGTTGGGAACTTGATGTCGTCTGCTAGTTTCTGAACCGTTTCCGATGATCTGGCACTTGTAATTCTACCAAAGTAGGATGACGTCACTCGGCCTTTCCGATGGAACCACCACTGCTGACTGTCACGCTGATCAACGGTACTGATTGCCACTGACTTATACATCCCGACTGCTCTCGACGGTGGAACTAGTCATACTGACTGCTGCGTCTGCTGTCTCGCTATTTATACTTGTTGTCCGTTACTCTCTACAGTCCTACTCCTAAGTTCCCTAAGTTAAGATCCTAAACCTTCCTAGTTCTAGTAATCAACAAACAAACACATTTTTTTCTTTTATTAATTACATGACATATACGCAACAATCAATAACAATCATATTGTCAGTATGTCTCTGATTTCCATTAGGATTTCGCCCATCAGGTTTGATCCACACCAGGTTGGCTCATCTTCCGCCAGTTCATCGTCAATGGTCCGTCCAATTCCGAACAAGGTATCATAGGGCGATGCTTCGGCGATGGTAGCACTTCCTGTTTGCAGTAACATTTCACGGCATGTCGCATTCTGTTTCAACTTCGAAAGGGCACCATCACGCATGCATTTCGCCGCGTCGATCTCCATAAGTTCTTATCATAGTATCGTATGCTCTTGGCGATCTGTTTAGCCTGCTTGGCTGATCGAGTTGCCATGATCCCGCGAAAGGCCTCTTCGTCATTGAAGAACTTCGCCTTTTCGCTTTGATAGTACTGTTCCACGTTGTGGTAGCGCATGCATCGGTACACGAACTGGGCTGGATGGAAGTTGCTGAACGGGGAATATCCGCTGAAGTACAGGAACAGGTCGGGCTTGCCTTCCCGTTTAACAAGGCGACTGGACTGCACGGGTGCCACTGGAATGATTGATTCTTTCTTTTGGTCGGACTTTCCTTTCAGTTTAACAATGCGACTGCACTGGGTAGACTCCACTGGGACAACTGATTGTTTCTCCTGGGTTGGTTAGATAGGTAGGTAGCTAATAGTTGGCTCAGTAATGATAATTGATTGCAACATAAATATATTGACCATTCACAATTTCATCCAAATTAAATTTACACAATTTTTCAAGTACAGTTGCACCGTTAAGACAGGTAGGAATAAATGATTCTCTGTATGACAGATTGGTTTCAAGAATGAGTCGTGCAGGTGATGGACGTAGAGGTCTGTCTCGAAATATAGAATTTAGTATATTGATGAGAAAGATTGTATTTTCTGTTAAGGATGTCAGGTTACGTATCGGATGCAGTTGAATAGTAAATCTCAAATTTAGGGGGTTTATGTCTGAGGTTGTAAGCGTATAATTTTCGTGTCTTATATTATTTTCTCCCTTCCCACATGTACACAATACAATGACACTAACAATTATAAACACTGGAATAACATATATACCATATGTGGTAACCTTAATCCACATGGTTTTCATTTTTAATTTCTATTTGAACCAAACTATTTTTTGAAAACCTTTCTGTTCCTTCTTATTAGTTTTACCTACAACTTTGCGAGCTATTGCAGTCTTAGGAACCCCCAGTTCTGTCAAAAGTTTTGCAAAGTTTGCTGCGTCAAGTGGTGTGGCTAACTTGACGTGATCAGGAGAAGCAAAAAATTTAGCCAAGTCCAGTAGATGAGACCCGCGTTCACCATTTGCGTAAATTATGCGCTGTTGAGGGTCTAATTTAATATGACCTTCCAAGTAGTGGAGTAGTACTTTTGCTTTGTTTCGGTAATGTTTGGGTAGTAGGTCTGCTATCTCCGTTAAAATTTGCTGTCGTTGAGTGTCAACAAGGGAGTAGTCCTGTCCGCCAGACTCACTGACACTTTGCTCGTCCTGTTTTAAGAGTTTATGATACACTTCCTCTGGGATGACCACCATACGTTTCGCCATCTAGATAAACGTTTCCAGGAATTTCAATGCTGGTAGAATTATAAGTTTAATTCCTGCAAGGTAACGTTTCAATAGTCGGAGTTTACGTTGGTCACTTGTTCTTTTATTGGCTATTGCTTCAAGGGGTTTTCTGTATCTATTAACTTTACGAGTTTGGGCAGGATCCAATTGAATTGACCCTTCCAGGATCTTGATGCAAATCTCTATGAGTGCTCTCAGTAAATGCTTAGGCGCATGGATTATTATTGCTTCGCCGAGTCTATTATTGGCATTGGCAAGAACTCTTAACAGGTGAATACTCTTCCTGACACTTAGCTGACATTTTTCCTGACTTTTCTGCTCAGGGTTAACTGGTTAACTTATTGGCATATGGACGTAGTGTTGTTCTCCGGGAAGCATTCTTTCCATTACTCGGAATCTTGAGTCCGCGTTAGGTTTTAGATTAAGAAATAGCCATACGGTTTTTGTGTTGCTTGCGTAAATGCTGACGGGAGAAACTTGAGTTTTCCAGGAAAGATCTGACTGCCCAGTCGACTTATCATCAGTGCATCTCGCGGGTTCAGAAATATTACTAGATAGTGCGACTTTCTAGTTATTGTGCGTATATACTTTGATTCGTGATATAAGTTTTGAAGCAATAGGATCACTGAGCAATTTGCATGACGACACTTGGTGAATAGTTGTGGTAATCGTTTTCCAACTCGACCATTAAATCGTCTAGTACGATCAGTACATTTCCACCAGTGCTGACCACGTCAAAGAGATTGTCATCTGGAACACCCTGTTTAAGTTCTAAGTTGGGTACTGAGCTTAGCATATCTTTATAAGCATCTTGAAACATCGAGTATAGGTAAATTATTTTATCGAATGGCTTGCTATGCAGTTCCTATTGATTCTGTAGTATTTGCTTAGTAACGTGGATTTTGCCGGAACCAGTGGCTCCTGATATAACCATAGTATAGGGCGTTTGTAGTAGCATGGTAGCGTGTTATTCTCCTGTTTTTACCCTTCTTATTACTCTATCCAACTAGGAGTGCGTGAGCCGTCAATATACAACGCGGCCCTGAGTTCTCCGATTGCAATAATATTTATTGCCTGTGTCAATGGTTTTTGATAACAATACCCACACGGAGATTGCCTTGAACTAGTGGATTTCTATACTCGCAACCACATCCGGCGTCTTTAGTGCAGTCGATTGCAAAGACCGTATAGTTATTTAAGAACTCCAGTGTGGTAAAGTCCAACTGACTATTTTCTCTCAGGACTCCCATTAGGGCATTAGCAAAGAGTCTTATGTCTTCCTTAGGGCTCATGGTATGTGCCGTTGCAACTGGAATGCTGAGTTCGTTCACAAAGATGTTCAGTGAAGCAAGATCCGCGTGAACAAATCGGAAGGGGTTTGAATAGATGGTTGCATTGTATGCTATCGACTTTACTTGAACAAGGAATAGTCTACTTGGCAATGGACCAGGGAATACAGTCCAGTCAACGTTCTGATCACCTTTGGCTACACGTTTGACGCGTCCAACGTATCTGGACACAGGATAGTCAAACCCACGACTGGAAAGAATCCGTTCGTAGTTTGCCAGTGCTGATGGCTCCAGTTTAATTCTGGGAACGTACAGTTTTGCATCAATGATGCGGATCTTGTAGCTGCCCTTTTTGATGTTATCGAATAGTGCAAATTCAACTGGTGTTCTGTGGAGGCAAATAGTGATTTCCGTCTGATTCGGAATAAGGCGATCGAGTTTGGACATATCTGTCATAAGTGGAAAAAAATTCCGCTTAATTTGACATTTTAATCCAGTCTATTCGTTTGTTCATGGCCTGATTTAGTATAGTTGGTGCTGGAGTTTGGTGGTGGTAGTGGCGGTGCCTGGTAAGTAGTGCAAATCTCCAACTCCCCATGGATCCTTTGTCCACTTTATTTGTTCCAGTTCCAAGCGTCCTTTGGATAAATCAGTAGATACCTGAGATAACATAACCATGCGTATATTGTCTGATCGCTGGTAATGCGCTAATCATGCTAATAATGTAGAGCTCACAATTTGCAAATACTGCATAGTTAAATAGATTGCAAACAGTGACCGTATCTGTTTGTACCAATTTGCTACCATCACCCTTGAGCACCTGAAGTCGAGTGTAAACTCCGATATTGTCGACGTCAATATAAGTGTCAGTTTTATCAAGAGTGCATAATTGCACTATATATAAGAAGAAGAGTAAGCCACTAGAGGGCTCCTCTTCTTGGCATTGCGTAACGGTGCTCCGACCACAATACGCGAATGTTCCCCCGTTTGGTGGGGGGGTAGCAGAAAAGAGGTCCCCGTTTGGTGGGGGGGGGGGTAGCCAACAGCCAATCAGATTGCAGAGACCCCCTCCCCGTTTGGTGGAGGGTATAGCAGAGGATTACGGTAGTTTTTGTTCTATTTGAAAAAGGGTCCCCGTTTGGTGGGGGGTATGCAAAAGGGGTCCCCGTTTGGTGGGGGGGGTACGCAAAAGGGGTCCCCGTTTGGTGGGGGGGTAGGCAAAAGAGGTCCCCGTTTGGGGGGGGTCACCAACAGCCAATCAGGTTCAGCCAATTTCAGCCTGACTTGGCGACCCCCCCCCAAACGGGGACCCCCTTCTGCCTTCCCCCCCACCAAACGGGGACCTCTTTTGCATACCCCCCCACCAAACGGGGACCCCTTTTGCATACCCCCCCACCAAACGGGGATGGAGTATGCTTGCCGACCCCCCCACCAAACGGGGGAACATTCGCGTATTGTGGTCGGAGCACCGTTACGCAATGCCAAGAAGAGAAGCCCTCTAGTGGCTTACTCTTCTTCTAATATATAGTGCAATTATGCACTCTTGGTTTTATTGATGCGGAAATCGAATGGTGTAAGGTCATCCCGAGGAAGTGTAGTATAACATGGAATTTCGGTTATCTGAGTACTATCCACTACTTGATGAACTTTTGGCACATAGTCATAATCTAGAGCGTCTATACTACACCCAATTTCTGTTTTTGTCCGCTTAGACATTTTTAACGTCTTCTCCTTCTTCGAACACTCTTAGCTTTCCGGCGACGGTTTTGGCAAGTGCAAATCTTTTTCCTCTTATTAACTTTTTCACTTTTTCGCCTAGGCTTCACTCGTCTTCCACCCATTGAGTAAGTCGGAAGTGCAATTGCTTTTCGTCTGGCTGCCATTGGTGATCTTACAATCTGAATTCTATAATTTTTGTCTATTTTCTACCCTACTTATTAACTTTGAAGTGCAAGTGCAAAAATAGAAATCCTTCTTTAATCGAACAAAATGAAGCATCTAAAACTTCAAATTTAAGATGGTCCACTACTGTCTGACTCAATGGTATGTAGTAAAGTTGGCTGCTTTCTGGCATGACATAAATCAAGGGAATCATGTTACTGTTTACGATCTGGGGTTGTACAAAGTTGCAAGTTATATAGTGTATCCTAGAGTTGTAGTTTACATCTATAGCACTACTGTCGCGAATGTCAAGCACATTTTCTAATGAAGTTTCAAAACTTACGCTACCGGAAACTATTGCGTGGTTTATATTTTGTTTTATACTGACCTCCTCTGTTTGTAGTAAATTAGTTAACACTTTTAATGGTTCGGTAGCTGACTTAAAGTTGCCTCCGGGAAAATTTAACTCCTTCAAGTTAGTTCTAATGGTGCTAGGATTGTATTGCGTTAGGGCGCCTGTTGCGTTAGGGCGCCCCTATAGTGCGTTAGGGCGCTGTTTTCAATTTTTGGACATGGTGCGTTAGGGCGCCCAATTTGTGCGTTAGGGCGCCCAGTGTGTGCGTTAGGGCGCCCACTCTATGCGTTATGAGGCGACTATTCCAATAGGAAACAACCGAATCTGTTTCTTTCATAGCACTTAATATACAGTTTAAAGTACAAATAGAGGGGAACAATTAGTGAAATCTTTAAATAACATTAAAACTTTAAATCAGTAATCAATGTAAATTAATTGAAAATCATTTTTATTTCTAAATTTTTGAAAAACAATCACCATTATCGTGTTCCAAGTTGTAACCAAAGAATCAAGTCAAATTCAAAATCTAAGATTTCATGAATTTTCATGTTTCCATAAACTTATCATATTTTTTGCGCGTAAACAAAGATTTTGTTTTGACACTCCACTATACAGATATATTTTAATTAATTAAAACTATTTGAGCTTTCAAATTTCAGCAGTAAAATTTTCGTTTTAGGTGAACAGGCTATACATATATTCATTAATGCGGGCCCCCTCTATTTATACTCTTAAACTGTGCATTACGTTAACACTTTCATAATAGATCTTCATTCACAATAACACTTTATTATCGTGAAAACAATCAGGCGCCCTAACGCACTCTACAGGCGCCCTAACGCACTCTACAGGCGCCCTAACGCACTCACTGGGCGCCCTAACGAAACAGGCGCCCTAACGCACCATTTGAGCGCCCTAACGCACCAAAATTAAAATGACCTAAGTTCACGGGCGCCCTAACGCAACTTTACCGGTGCTAGTACCTACGTTCTTAGTCAAGTTAGTAATAATGCATTTTACTACTCCAACTTTATAATTGTTCAGTGTTATCATTTTCGGTAGTTTAACTATGGGATTCTCTAAACTTAAACTTGCGCAAATTAAAAAATCTTCCATCTTCCATTTAGTTGTAGTTGTTGTTCCTTCTTATTAAACTGTCAACCTTTGTTACTATGTCATTCATTTCTTCTTCATTTTTCGCACCAGTAATAATTTTTCCGGTATGAAATATAATACACACGACAGG
Source organism: Trissonchulus latispiculum (assembly GCA_030248195.1). NCBI lineage: Eukaryota > Metazoa > Nematoda > Enoplea > Enoplida > Ironidae > Trissonchulus > Trissonchulus latispiculum. The sequence continues at coordinate 26,851 of JASAND010001912.1, read as the reverse complement.
TTTCTTTAGACACACTGTAAGGCCTGCGTATTCTGGTTCCAACACTATATGATGCCTTACTTTAAGTTCTTCCGCAATACTACACAAGTTGAGATTATACTGCACATCCATCAACGCAACTACATTACGTACACGAACACTGTTGTCAATACATAGGCGTAAGGTGTGGGCACACATATTTGCCGCTGTCTGGGAGCTCCTGCAAGAGACACGTTTCCATTGTGAAAAATTAATAGTGTTGCTTTTTTGTTTGAAACCATTTGACGCCAAATCAAACCCTGAAACTTGCGTGGGTTATAGGTTGCATTGTTAGTGTGGAGACCTGCAATCTCATGTAAATTTATTTCTTGATTAAAGCGGAAAGTCGCCACTGCAGTCGAAACTAGCACTGCTATGCTTTCTATATATTTTCTTCTGGTTCCCAAGTATTTGCTGATTCTGGATAACCTGGCCATTTCACTAGGAATTCTTTTTGTCCATTTTTGCCACGACGTTGTCTTAATATGCGTTCTACTTTATAGGTTGCTTCAAGTCCGTTAATAACATTTTGCAGTTCTGGCTCATAAAACGTTCCAACTATTTCTTCCCCTGTACTGTCTTTAATTTTGTAGATTGGTTGTTTTCGAGGAATAACCTTGGATACAGTAAAAATTTCCTCTGTCCAATTGGGTTTGTAGCCTTTGTTGAAAATGTCTGTTCTTTTTGAATTCTATCTTGATCACCTGTCTTAAATTTTGTTACTGGAGGCATTAATGGAAATGTTTGAGGGTAGAGATTGCTCTTAACTTCTGATTCAACATCTTTTGTAACATCTACTGGCTTAAGCTTTGTACTGCTATGCTTAGTATGATTATAAGCCTTCACAATGTCTTGTAAGGCATCTATGTACCGCCAACAATTTTCAAGAGTGAGGTATCGGTAAATGCGGGATTTTAGAGTTCTAATAAATCGTTCCGCCATACTTGCCTTTGTCTGTGGATTCTGGGCTGTGTAAAAATTTATTCCTTTTTGCTTAAAGTAATTATCCAGTAGAGTGTTAACAAATTCTTTACCCTTGTCTGACATGAGATTTTTCGGTTGTCGATCAGTAATAATGTTTTGAAGTGCACTCAAAATAGACTCTGCCTTTTTACTTTTTGTAGGTTGGACCCACGCCAAGACCCACCCCTAAACCTCCTAAGCTACCTACCCTACCAGGCGTATAGTAAATTTCTTCTGACTGATGCTCCATTCCTTATAAATTAAATAAAGTGTCTTAGACTACCTATGAAAACAAATGCGAACTACTTATTAGCATTTTATTTACATAATTCATTCATACAGTAATCAACGGCACTGTCCCAATATAATGTCTTGTTCCTTGCATTGTCTTTGCATGAATGGTTGTCCACTAGGTGACGACATCCGTTACAGTCTGAACGGGCCATCATCTGGACCAATTCCGAGATGCCCATACTCCACAGTTCATGAACCGGGTAGAGGAATCGACTCCTCCAATGGTCCAGGTACTGTTCTCTGAACTTGCGCACGACTTCCATCCGTAGTTCTACTTCGCGATTTTCTTTGGGCCACAGGAGGAAGACACGCTGCTCAGGGGTGAACAGGCAAACGTTGGTCGGGTTCTTGTTTAGGAGTAGTCGTTGGGTCATCTCAAGGATCTGCTTCTTTCTATCCTCTTGACGAAAGCACTCGTTAATGGCATCCTCCACACAGTCACGTCCAGGAACCGGAACGTCAATAGGCATAGCATTAAGTAAATAATCGCTCTCCATCTAAACACAGAAAAGTTGTTTCGCTTTCAGCCACGAAAGCTCATCAGGAGGCTTTGCTAGATTTATTGCAAATTAATACAATAAATCTAGTAGGCAGCCCCGACAACTTCTAACAATTCACAACAACAATAGAATATCACAATAAGTTGTTTCGCTTTCAACCATGAAAGCTCATTAGGAGGCTTTGCTGGATTTATTGTAAATTAATACAATAAATCTAATAGGCAACCTCTATCATTCTTTTTTCGTAATTTTTTTATCTTCTGAAATGTATTTTGATGCTTTGTTTTGGGGTCGCTTTTTACTTATTCATTGTTTACAGTAAATTCTTTTCATTTTCACCAACCATTAGGATTTCTTCTTTCTTCCTGAAACTCAACCATAAAAGTTGCAGTTTGCAGTTCAATTGTGGGTTCAAGCTGTAGGTTCTCGCACGCTTCCTCGAAGCAGGTTTCGGTTAGGCACCACCCTTGGATACCGTTACGATTCTTCTGCACAATTCGCCTAATCTCTGTCAGAATTTTGGTAGCAATGGAGACATCGGTGGCACCCATGGGAATGTTCTGTATGTACAGTTCTTGCCTGACCACTTCTTCTAGATGATCGAGATTAATGTCCAAAACCTTTTCCAGTACTTTCTGGAAGCCACGGCCATTGGGATATCGCTCACCCATAGTATTGGTTATCATTTCCTGGACAAGCGTTGACGTACGGTCCATGTTTGTGGGTCGCTTTTCTATCAGGCACCTGTCCAATTTTTCTGTCGGGATTTCTTGTCTGGGCGGCTCCATTCTCGTGCGCTCGCAATCAATTTCTTAATTTCTTCCATCCATCTTTTCTTCAATCCGTCGATGTTGTAGTTTCTTAGTTCCAGAAGATGGGCCAATAAAGTGTCCCTGAAGGTCGGTGTAGTATCATCATGATCAAAGTCCCTCATCTTTTCAGCAGCTTTTCCTCTCACGGCAGTCACATTATGTTATTCATAATGCCTGGAACATAAACATAGCTATTACATAGGTATTAGCACAGGTTAATTTGCTGATGAGTCGTGTTTCGTCCTCGCCACAGGACTCATCAGGCACCAAAACCATCGAATGAGCATGGTTAGTTAAACCATCCTCACGCGTTGGTTGGCAGGTGCGACAGGACACATTTTTATACTTTCTTCTTATTTTTCTTCTTTTTGACAGTACCTTTTATTCTTTTCATTCTTCTAACGCAATTGTATATTTTTGTGTGTCCCTCCTAGAGATACACTTGTGCCCTTTTCACTTGAAACGGAACTAAAAATTTCGCACTGTGTATTTCTATCAACAATTATGTGTAACATGCACGTGTATTTGGTATCTTGATTTTGCAAGTATATACATACGATAGGCATTTACAACAAGTTTTGTTAGACCAGTCATCGCAACAGGCCACATCCATTCATCATTATATGTGTAACAAACATGTGTTTTTGGTATTTTGATTTTGCAAGTACATACAATAGGCATTTACAACAAGTTTTGTTAGACAACTCATCGCAGCTGTTTATTCCAGGCCACATCCATTCATCATAAAGCATTTGGCGTCCTATTTGCTCCCTTACATTATATAGGTCACTAGGTTTTCTTATCTCGTCTTGAAACTCGACTATGAATGTAGCAATTTGCAGGTCATAATTTGGTTCGAAGTTCAAATTCTCACATGCTTGCTCGAGCAGGTATCAGTTGAGCACCACTCCTGTTTCCCGTTGCGATCTTCATGGACAATACGTTCAATATCCATTAATATCTGGGCGCCCCGGTATATTCCCATTGAACCCATTTGAATTGTCTTTCGGTACAGTTCTCTCCTGACCTCTTCTTCTAATTGATCCCATGTCGACTGGAAGCACATTTTCCAAGGCATCTTTGAAACGACCATAGTAATTGCGACAATCACAGATAGGGTTTGAACATTCGAGGTTGAACTGTTTAATCATTTTCATCACCAATTTAGAGGTTCGACTTACATTTTCAGGACGAGCATTGACCAAACATCTCTGTAAAGTTTCTTTAGGAATGTCTGCTTTCGGATTTCGGGCTTTGCCAAGTTCACACAAGACTTCTTCGGTCCATCTGTTCCTCAAGGCTACCACGTTGTAATCCATCAATTCAATTACGGCTGTTGGCAAATAATGTCTGATATCAGCGGGATTCGGGATTTCTGCAGCCAGCAACAGTCAACTTGTCCGCTAAATTTGCAACAGTTAACTTATCGTTAGGAATTGGAAGGCTAGCCATAATATCTGAAACATAAATATAGTTATTATATCGGTATTAGCAACGGTTTATTTGCTGATGTGTCATGTTTCGTCCTCGCCACAGGACTCATCAGGCACCAAAACCATCGAATGAGCATGGTTAGTTAAACCATCCTCACGCGTTGGTCGGCAGATGCGACAGGACACATTTTATCATAATTTCTTCTTTTTTCTTCTTTTTTATTATTCACAATACTTCTTTTCATTCTTCTTTAAAGACTTGTATTTTTTAAGTCCATTTCTTTCCTGCAATTGTATATTTTTTGTGTGTTCCTCCTAGAGATACACTTGTGCTTCAATATTTCTAATTTGAAGTTGAATTGAAAGAATTCTTCACTTTTGCACTGTGTATCCCTATCAACAATTATATTTGACAAACATGTGTTTTTGGTATTTTGGTTATGCAAGTACACGTACAATTTCACACACACATACTCTTTATATTAGGAGGGGTTTCGTTGATATATGATCGGGCTGGACTTGTCTTTTGACATATAGGTAGGATAAGGCATTGCGTTGCTGTTTGTACTGAAGGACTTCCGAATTCTTCACCATGAATACATGGTTAGTGCCGCCCTGGGCTTCATGATCACCCAGCAGGACTTCCATGAACATTTCTTTCGTGACAGTGTTTGTTGTCTTTGATAGTCCTTTCGTGGATAGTTTCTGGTTAGTGCCGTCATTGCACAATCCTATGTAGGTCTTGGAATTCAGTGCAATCATTCTATCTCCCGACCATTCCTGTTTGAATAGGCCAGGGGTTCGTTGTTGGTAATCAGTCAGGGCAAGGTATCGATGTTTCATTTCCTCGTAGAAATCTCTGTTTCTTTCCGGAATTGCCTCTTCAAATGATTCATGGGCCAGTGCAAAGTACAGACTGTCAGTATCCATTTCCACCACTTGCCAGTCGTCTCGATCCAGGACAGCATGGAGGAAATCGTAGAAGTCTAACATGGTTTCCTTCGCATACTGGTATACGAAGAAGGCAATGAGGGTTGGCAGACCAAACTTTATTTTCTTCTTGTACATGCAGATTTCATTGATATTCGTTATTGGATCCATTGAGTGAAACAGGGGGTCGTTGATGAATTTTGGAGTTTTGTTTTCGTCACAGAATACAATGTTCCTATGTTTTTCCAAGTCAGTCAAGGTTCGGCCATAATAGGAATTTTCCTGCAACTTGAATAGTTCGCCCTTGATCTTCATGGCTGGGTCTCCATCTGCTTGGCGTCGATTGTCGGCAACTTCATCCACTAAATGCTCGAATGCGCTGGCTTGAACTAATTCCACTGCCTGATATACCCGGGTCATCACCAATCCACCACGCAGATATCTCTGTAACAATGGTGATGCCAGTAGGATTTTCTGACCAGGATAACTCCCAACTAAACATCGCCGGTGTTTCTTCATTTGGCCCGTTTCCAAGGCGAATGCTTCCATAGTATCCCCGATGTCATCAATTCCGACTTCGACGTTTTTGAATATCGGTGGCATCTCTGAGTACAGTTCCAACATTTCCAGATCATACCAAGGAACTTGAATATCGACTTCCACGATACCAAAGAACTCCCCGCTTTTGACTTGATTCAGCAAGTCCTGTGCATTTTGGTCCCTCTCCAAGCGAACTTTCAACTCGTACTCGCTGCGGAATTCCCTGCTCAGGTGATTCTGTCGGAAGTCGCACTCCCACATTTCGATGTACTCAACATCCTGCTGCTGGAAGAATTCCTTTTGCCGTTCCATTCGTTGTCTGATCTCATTGATCCGTTCTGGTTCCATTTCTCCTTTGAATCTACAGTCTGGATCCTCGTGCTGATGCCAATAGCATCCATGGATCTGCATGACAATCGGTGTCCAGGACATGAATAGACGTATCCATCAACTGGGTATCTGGATGTTCCCTGATAGAACACTTTCTGACCACCGTTGAATCGATGCTGAATCCTGACTGTGTGGACCTCTCCTGTTGCTTCCTGGGCGTCTCGTTCCAATACTGTACGCATCCATTCTAGCCAGCCATAGCAATTCCATTTGAATTTTGAATTGAACAGTCAAGTTCTTGCTGACCTGCCATTGCCATGGAATTCTTCTACCTTCTTCTTGCACAGTCAAAGTCCTTGTCGCAGGCGCGTGACGGACATGTGTCATCTTCTCTTCCTCTTCTCCTTCTTTTGGTTCCCACAGCCCGTAGATTCCAGTTGGCATAAGACGACCTAGACTGTGAAGGTACAGTCCATTCGCATCGTAGCCCAGAATTTTATTGACTAGATTCTTGTTATTAATCTTCGTCACACCGGCTTCATGATATCGATGGAACACCATGGATGGACCTCCAACTATGTTGTTTTTAATCAGATGGTGCAGATGGTATGTCTTCTGATTCCACAGGGTGAATTCGGATGCGTGGACTGGAACATATGGATCATGCTAACACCAGGAAGGCTGACCGCTTGCTTGATGAACATGTCGATGTTAAGTGTTTTGAAGTGATCAAACATTTTCTGAGCTGCTTCTAGCAAGGGAACGACGTCCTGGTTATTATACCACATAAGCATCTCTTTCATCGTACGGAATCCCTTTTAGGTGCATATTTGCTGTACCTCTGCATATTGTACATCGGTAAGGTCTGAATTTTTCAAGGTGGAATGGAAGTCAGCTTTATCAGCTTTATCAGCTTTATGGAAGTCAGCCAAGGGGAAGGTAATCTTGATCCAACTTTTCAATGTCAGTCAACCACTCATAGGGCCAATATCCTTTGCCTTCGCTGACCTGGAACGCCTTGATCCAATTTTCGTAGGTTGTGTTGGCCGCGAGATAGTTGGTGATGTCCATGAATATGATATTGTTTGTTCCCATGGCCATGTAGGTATTGTTCTTCTTAACTGTGTAGTTGACTTGAACTTTCGCTTGGACTAGGAATGGAATCAGGAAATTTTATCCAGTTCATGTCGAACTTTCCTGAACAGAACTCAAGCACTATGAGTTGTCGGATCCAGCGATTGAATCGTTTGTATAGGATACTCCATCGTTTGTTTTCCATCATTCTGCCCTTTAGGTCACCGAGGTCCATGTTCTGCTCCTTTAGTCGATTCGCTTCTCGGACAAGTTGCTGGTACTCTGAATTCTTTTGTTGAAGGATGTGTAATACGTCACCATATTTTTCCTTCATGCATTCGAAGGCTTTTTCACTAATCTCTTCCAGGTATAAGTACATGTTAACCACAATCTCTGTGGGTTCTCCATTGGACACAAAACAATTTCTTCTTCGTATCCGGGTACATTGGAAGCCACGCTGACACTAGCAGGTTTGAGTGTCTGTGTATAGCACAGTGTTCCGTCTGTTGTTTCACGTCTTTCAAACAGTGCTTCGAAGTTGTAAGTGGCCCGGTACGGATAGAAGTTGTCCTCTGGCAGTGTCAGACCTTCTTCTCGCAATTCCTGATGTACTGACTTCGGCAGGCCAAATCCTCCACCGGGATAGATGTACTCGGTTTTGGGTCCAGTGCAGTTTCCCATGTGTCGTTTAGCATGCCCCTGCGGTCAAACAGGCGGTCGCACTTTGCACATCTCCAGCACTTGGCGTACTGTTCCTACAGTTAGAAATAAATTTTCGCTATGGGCCCCTGCAGTCTTAACTATTTTCTTAAACTGAACTATACAACACACTCTTTGCAAATGATTTGTCTCTGCTATAAAACAAGACCATGACGAGTATTAGAAAGTGAGAAACTGTCGACTATTCAGACGAAGTTGTGTCTTTTGTTTAAGTAAATCAACGAATATAAACAGATGATGACATTAAAGTGACAAAGTTGTCATCTTAACATTGTAGGTAATCTATTGTAAACACTTCGTCTGAATAGCCATAAACTCTAGTTACTCGCCTTTACAAATTCCATACATTATTGCTAGCGGCCCCTACAATATAGTTTTAAGGATACTAAACTGGACGCTACAGTACACACCATGCAAGATTTGTGAGGTCACTAAACAATATAGACGACGAGTATTTTTTTTAATTTAACTCGTCAATAAAGACATTTATGTATACAAACAAGTTATATACAAAAATTACTGAAATTTGTCGGGAAAACAAGTTATTTCAAGAAAAGTTTCTGCTTTAAAATTCGTCTTTCGAGTCAAATTTTACATAGACAAATTTCAGTTAGTGTTAAAATTTAAGGTTTTGAGTTAGACTGTTACTTGGTTGGACGCCATCATGTGGTGCTGTACGCCGTGACGAAATGGGGGCCAACAGCTGGAGCCACTTCAACCACCACCACCACTTCATTCATCTCGGTCCCCTGGCGCCGTTCTTCATAAGTGGCAGAACGGGGCCCATGGAATCCCATCCATTCGTCCACTCATACGGTGTCCGGTGGAGTTCCAAAGGCGGGGACACGAAGAGCTACCTCACCGGTGTCTCTGTTTACCCATTTCAGCACCGGGAATAGGCACTTCCCAGTGAGGGTTACCCTGACCGTGCGTAGGGTCCCGTCAAAGGACCCCTCCAGCTAGGATCAGGACATTCTCTGTAGACGCCAACCCCACATCACTATAGTCCATAGTTCCCTCCAACAATCACTGGCAACCTGGACATTACTGGTTGTACCGTCCGCTTCAAATTCCCCTCCGTGTTTGATCCAATGATACCGGAGGGAGTTTTGCATGACGTTGCCGGCCCAGTCCACGGTGGGGAAATGGGTCCAAGGGAGAGTGGAGGGATCGCCCAGCTGGAGCAGGATACCGGTACCCCACTCATCCTGATCCTCTTCGCCGCCGCCCACAATCAAAGATCGCAAGTTGATCAGCAACTGATCCACTAACATAATTATGGCTGGATGCATGATCAGCAATTCGAAATTTGCTCAGAACTTAATAAAAATTTTGATTCAACTGTAACTTTCCTCGGAAACAATTCGTTTATATAAGATTTTAATCACTAACATGACCTGCAGCGGCGGTCGCATCTATAACGGTAAAGTTGGCGAGGTCAACAAACATTGACGCGGCTTTCTTAGTTAGTTCCGTTGTGCTCAGTGGGAGATTTCATGTATTGAGCTTTACCAATATTTTGTAGAAACTATGTCTCGCCAGAAGATCCTGAAATTTCTTAGTTATTGTCATGTAGCAGCAGTGGGAACTCTCATGTGCTTGCTTTACCTATTTTTGTGGAAACTGTGTCTCAGCAAATAAAAGATTTCAAACTTTTCGCCAGGCGCAGTGGGTGATTTAGATATGTCAGATTAGTTTATTAGATAAAATTAATGACATGTATTAATACAACTAAGTAATAGATTGAAATATTATCAGTTCGCAATTAGTATTCGCATAGTAAGCAAGGATAAACTATGAAATTTGGCAGAAAGAACAAGTATATAGTTTTACAATTATTTTTGCAGTTTGTAAATAAATTTGGTATGGATTGGATGAGTGGACATGAGTTATGTAGGTGATTTTAAGCCAGATTTAATGGCTTGCTTACTTGAAAAAATAACTTTACTTAGCTTATGCTTGTTTGTGATCATGTTTGTGATTGATCAATTATCGATTGTTGATCAGTTTGCGATCACAACTTTCAAATAAGATTCGAGCATGAAAAGTTTGGTGTAAATGGTATTCAACTTGCTGAATCTAATGCAAATAACTTTACTTAGCTTTATAATTTATCCGGATTAAATTCAGCAAATCGAAGAAAATATATTGCAAATGCAAAAATTTTCATTTTTAAAACTTATTTGAAGCTGAGATCAAGAACTGATCAGAAATCGATAATTGATCAACAACTTATCTGACAACAGCTTAGTTAAATGTAAATAAAGTTGCTTTAACAAGATTCAGCATGCTGGAAAACCTTTATTCGCTCTTTTCAATTTCAGATTTGAAATTAAAGTTTAAAAATCACAAACTGATCAGTAATCGATGATTGATCAATCAAAAACTTGCCCAGCTAGCATAAGAGAAGTAAAGTTGCTTGCATTTAGATCTAGAAAGTTGAAAACGTTTATACTGAAACTTTAAAATCCGCCATTTTGCTTAAAAGTTGTGATCAATGACAAATAAAAAATCGATAATCGATCAATGTGTTTTCTGGTTATAGCTTAGTTATATCTAAATAAGGATGCTTTGCCAAGATTCAGCCTGCCTGAAAATTTTTATTCGCTCTTCAATTTCAGACTTCAAACCAAAGTTTGTATTCATAAACTCATCAGAAAACGATGATTGTTCAATCACAAACGTGATCATATTTATCATAAGAGAAGTGAATTTACTTGCATTAGATGCAGCAAGTTGAAAGCATTTTCTGCTAATCACTACAGCGTTACATATAATTTCTTAGGGTTTAGTTCGTTAAAGATTAAAATGATCGGATTAAACCAAGATCTGCCTGATTAAAATTTTAATAGCTATTACTTTAAGGCTGGATTAAATTGCTTAAAACTGATTTTTAAAAAAAAACAGCAAATAAGGTCGGATTAAAACAACTCATTGATTTTTATAATACGAAGTGTGAGTAAAGAAATAGGATTAGATTAAAGTTTTAAACACAGGTGCTTTAAAGAAATAGGATTGACATTTAATTCGTTTAATCTTTAAAATGACAATTGGGTCTTAATATTGCAGGTGCGAACGACCACAGTGAGTATGAGTGCTCGAATGCTGGTTCATACATACATACATACATACATACAAGGTTCATACAAGAATACAATGTAAAATCTAACGAACCCCTTTTGAATATTTTAGCCTTTGCCTTTATATTCTAAGCATTGCGCTATCCTGCAAGTACTTAGCAAATTTTCAACATATGCAGCTAAAAGATGATTATTTCCTGCACACTCCCAACATTTAACACGAAATTGCAAAGAAATGTATGGGCAAGTCTTCTGTGCTTTGCACTTGATCGAATATGTAACGGAACAGCAACAAAGAAATAATCAGAAACCACAGTTTCAGGAAAATCATTTCAGCAGCGTTGGAATCTCCAAACCTGGAACGAAACAAGTACATATGTGTGAAATTAATATCTAGATTATAATTTACGTGTATGAGATCAAATTAACTTAATTAATTTGACTAATATCTATTCTGACCGCATGTAAACTGTTTTTAGTCAAATCTACTTGTCGTATTATAGTTTCTGAAACCAGTTCACAATTCAAAATTTCTTGAATGCAAAGTAGTGAATGTTTAATCTAACCTGTGTTGAATAGCATTTTGTCGTTCTACACTAACCCTTTAAATGTAACTCATAATTCGCAAATTTAGACACCTCGGATCGACCTAACCGCGGGAGCAATCTGAACTGAGATTAAGCGACCTTGGCACATGATCTCTTAAAATGGCGGTCTCAAAATAACTCTCTTTTTTTCGAGCAAACTTTAGTTGCAGTTGATTGCTGACTGATCTTTAAGCAACGCTTTACAGTGGCTTTATTGCTATAAAATAAACGATTATTTCAAATACAAGTTATTCTTACCGTATACAATGTACACCAATCGCAGAATCACAAAACTGTCTGGAAAAAATAACTTCTGGATATTGAAGGTGACAATTACAAAACACTTGATTTGACTCCAAATAAGAAATGAAAGAAAGCTTTAAATTGAATTTACTTAAAACTTCTAGATCATGAAATCTACTTACTACGTTGCAAGTTTTATTTCAAACACAGCAGGTAGTTTTGCAACTGATAACCTAACGATACTCTTAACTTAGTTTTTCACTGCAACTTTTAGTGTTAAATTTTCTACTCCTTTAAATGCTATTAAACAGATTGCACATACACTTATTTTAAATCTCTTACTGGTTTTCCAATTTCATAGTGGAAAATTGCACGAACTTGTTTGCTAGTGTTAGTGTGAAGTTGTAAATTTTGTTTCCAACACCGATAATTATATACGTACAAGTCGTAACGACGAGTACAGAATTCACTCATTAGTCAAATTCACATCATGAACTGATGGAAGCAAAAGTTGAAAAGGCAGAATAGTTGCCAAAATAGCAGTGCCACCACTAATATTAGTTATTTTCATTACTCAAGAGTAAACGTAGGCAATCATCTAACAGAATTGCTATTTATGTTTGGGAAAGCATATCACATTCTCAAATGCTGCCCCCCCAAACCTGTGTGTGAAGAAATTTGAAGATTGGGCAGGCCCGGCTATTACCCACTTATGGAAAAGACAATAGGACTAAAATCTAAAACACAGCGTATTAATGTAAGAAAACCTGAGTTGTGTTTTAGTTTTTTGCGCGCATAAACGTTTTATGTTCTTATGAACTTCTAATTTTGGGTCGTAGCAGTTCCTCTCAATGGTAACGTGCACGTGAACGTTAGTTGGTCAGTTAGCAGTAAAACTAAATTCATATTCAATTTTTACGCGGCCGAAAACACTTAGACAAAGCTTCAATTCAAAAATGGGAAGCTGTGCAGCTTTTAACTTAGCACGGAGATTAGCTAATACAAGAAAACTAAGCTCATATTTGAATTCTACATAGACGAAAACCCTATACACAAATTTTTCCCGTTAAAAAAACCAATTTTTTAATTTTCAGCATGGGTCAGCCGCGGTTCCAGTCACGTACAGGTTGAAGCTTAGCTAATACAAGAAAACTAAGCTCATATTTGAATTCTACATGGTCGAAAACTATATAGCTAAACTTTTCCCGTTAAAAATTGACAACTTTCAAATTTAAGCTTGGGTCAGCCATGGTTCCGGTCTCCCAGAAGCTACAGCTGAGCCGCCTCCTCCTCCTCCTCCTCCTCCGCCAGCGCCGCTTTCGCCGCTTCGCCGCTTGCACCTCAGCACCTCCCCCAAACCATACGTCTGGTGCGGACCTATTACTACTCTGGAATCAGACACGCTAACCCACCGGGCCATCAGGTAAACTCACATATCGGGCTTTCTTTTCTATGCCTGCTTCCCCTAAATTTGTGCCCAATTTGCGGGTGGCTATAGGGTATGGACTGAGAACCTTTATGTGCCCACACCACTTAGTCATAACCGAATACACCGACCCTTTATAGGTTCAGAGAAATCGAAATAGTGCATGTACGAAATACCTTAGTGCCTAACTTTCTCTAAAATCAAGAAGCGAAAAGTACTGTTTGACGTCAGAAGGCTGAGTCGACACAGGAAACAAACGCATTCCGCAAGATGACGCATTGCTATTGTTATTGTTATTGTTATTGTTATTGGACAAAAATTGAATAATGTTGTATTTATTGCTAATTTGCTTTTGCTTGTATTGTTGCTTTCTACCAGGTGCTTTTAGAAAATAATATTTGTGTCTCCACAAAAGTGTGAGCTAATTCATACGACTGTTTGCAAACATTTTGACGTTATTGGAGCTCAGACGGTTTAATGACGTCAACTTAGATAAGCAATCAGTTCATGACGGTTGTTCTTCACTTTAAAAGCCGCAAACTACAGGTCTCAGTCACAGTCGTCAAGTTTAACTTCAGTTTTACTGAAACCATGAAAACGGTTCATGTCATGTCGTTTATTGCTGCTGCTTTGGTCGCAGGTAAGACGATCGAGATGTACAAACTTGCAGTTGTAGTAACGTTGTATGTAAATTTAAAACGTTTAAAAAGTGTACAGTAACAATGTAATTAAGGGAATGCCTCCGTAGTGCAATGTTTTATTACTACACACAAATGAAGATTCATGTCAGGTGAGGGATAGGGGTAAAAAATTTAAATCTTCTCCAGATTTCTAAGTTCCTTTTCCCTTGACAGTTGTCATCATTTGTCTGTGCAATCCAGAAGTTCAACACGGGACGCGTTATGCTTCCCGTACCACTGATACTGAAACACTACTTAGGAGAGAGAAGGGAAGTGGAAAGGTCAGCTTTAAAGAATTGGCCCAGTCGGGGTACGAACCACGGTACATCAAAGTCAGATATTCCGCCCACTAGTGTTGATATTCCACTTGTGTTTTTTGACTCGGCCGGCCGGGCCCGGCCGGCCGAGCTTGTGAACCCGGCCGGGTGATGCAAACCGGCCGACCGGCCGGGTCAAACCAGTTTTGTCCTATTTTTGCAAAATATTTAGCATTAATTGATGCATACAGTTACTCCTGGTTATGTATAACAGATAAAATCAAGTATTATCCTTTTTCTGAAGATCGGCCGGTCGGCCGGCCAGTTTGTCGGCATAGTGGGCCGGCCGGCCGGGTTTTCCTCGGCCGGCCAACAACTCTACCGCCCACCACTACACTACAGAGCCGTCAGCTGAACTCCCATTTCAGGCTTATCAATCTTTCCTGTGCCTGCTTTTCTTTCTCCTAGAGCAGGGGTGGTCGCCTTCAGATGAGGTTTCGAGAGCACAGACAATGATGAATATTTCATTATCTTTGCGAAACAGTAAAAAAGACAATTATTCTTTGTCATCTAAACCATCAAAAACCGACTAAGCTGACACTTACCCTAACCGAGGCAATGAATAACTAATTGGAGTGGATGGCGCATACCAAAACTCTCTGACCCACAAATGAGCACCAAATTTTTGTTATTACTCAGTGGTTGTTCCAGCCAGTGCCACCCATCCCAAAACGAGCATATCTACTGTTAAAACGTTCACTCGTTCATCGACCACATACTCACTTTGCGTGCTGTCTTGTGTTTAACCAGCTGGTTATGTTATATAGCGGCTGTCATACTCTTATGTACATATTATGTACATTCTTTCCATCTTTGTATATTTAATCAAATATTTAACATTTTTGCAGCTGTGCATAGTCAGTGTGAAATAGGCAGCGTCCGGAGCAAAGATGTTGCCGAAGTCACCGTCAAAGCCAAGCGAAGAGCAGCCCTGAAGTGTCGCAACACCGTCAGGAAAGAAGCCACCTATACCTCCACTGAGGGTTGGATTATCACATCAGCCAACCTGAAAAACTACAACAATCTTGGTAGCGCGGATTCCGCCATGAATCTTGGTCATAATCTGAATCAGGCGAAACTGGAATCAAAAGCCAAATCAGTATTCGATAAGGCGGCGGAGAAATTGAAGGCCTTCGAAGCCGCTTTTCCCAACGTTATGGAAGTCTTACAGTCGCTAAGGGCCCGATATATGGCTGCTGTACTGTCTACGACTTTTGGTACTACAGTAAAGGTTACGGTATCCGCAACTTCCCGGGGACCCTTGTATGACTGCTGCAGTTCCGGCAGAACTTCCGTCGCTGCCATCCAGGAGTACTGTCTCCTGGCCAATGCCAATGAAGATGATATGGTGTCCAAAGTGGTCGCCAAAGTTTTGGCGGACGTTGTATAATGAATATTATTGCATAATATGCCACATTTGTGGGCAATTATTTTACTAAAGTAAAGATTATTAAGAAGCGATAGCAGCATTACGTTGGAAAATTGAACTATGTTTTGCTCGGAGTTTTGAGCCGGAAGCGTCAACTTAGTCGGAACTTCTAGATCGTAGAATATAGCCCATATATAATGTTTCAGTTCGACGCGTCAAGAATTTAATTTTTAAAAAGTCAAGTTATACATATATACTGAATCCGTTCGATTATATATTTGATGTTTAACAATTAACATAACGCCGCCTATAACATACGCCTATTTCTTAGCCAACTACTGAACCAAAATCAAATATAAAAATCTTTATTAACATACAAAAATTGTAAAATTATTTTATGGAAGCTCAGACGAGCTGTCAGCAATGAAGTTTAATTATCACCGTTTGAACAGTGAAGGGGTCTTGCTGGATTTCTCAGGAGTTCCCTAAAACCAAAATCAACAGACTGGTAATAAATTAGGGATGCACCGGGGCCTGGCCCCGGCCCCGGCCCCGGCACCGGGGCCAGGCCCCGGCTCCGGCCCCGGCCCCGGCCCCGGTGGTCAGGCCCCGGTACCGACCGGGGCCAAAAATTAGCAAAATTTTGAGAATTTTTGACATTTTTTGACCAAAATTTTGAATTTTTGAAAGTCAAAAAGTGTTAAAAATCGTTTGTTTTTGCGCCGATATTAATGAAAACAAGGATAGTAACGTTTGCATATCAAAAATTATTGCAAAATTTAAATTTTCCAGAAAATTTTTGAAAATTTTCGATTTGGACCCCCAATTTCCAGGCCCCGGTCCCGGCCCCGGCCCCGGTACCGGGGCCAAGGTGGCCCCGGCCCCGGCCCCGGTAGTGGCGGCCCCGGTGCATCTCTATAATAAATATATTACACAAATAACATAAAGATCCTCAAACCCAATAAGCGGTTCAACCAAACCAGAGTTTAAGCCACAAAGACCAAACAGTAACTCATTTCTTCTATATGTTCCTACATTAGGACACTATTCTAGCCTCAAAAGGAAGCACTTATAATGTCTGGAATCTCTGGATTATTTCTACTTATCCTCCCAATCGGCGTCTTTTCCCCATTCAAGCACTCCTCAATAAAATACCCCCATAAACTCCGACCTTCCTCCCCGATAATCCAAAAAGTTGCCAAATTTTACTATTTCCAACTTTTACATTTTCAAAAATGTGTCCGCCATTGCCGGATTTTTAACGAAATCTTTGCTATTTTAGCCTACAAATACCTAAAAAATCTGACAGTTTTTTCGACAAAAAAGTAAAAAATTTTTGTAGCATTTTTTCAAAACTATGCCCCATTTTAGGCTCACATGAAGCCACCACATAAAATTCGCCTAACAATAAGCCTGAAGCTTGACGACCTAACATAAAAGAAAGCTAGAAAATTGTTACCAGCAATTTAGCGCCCATCAAAAGACGAGCTTTCTCCTCCTCAGGCATCGAAACAAACTTTTCCTGCTCATTTCTGGCACTGGAACCGCCGGACTTCAGCACATAGGCTTTCATAAACTGAAATAAAAATCAAACAATAATTTAATTAAAACATGAAATTTCGGTAACACAATTTAGAAAATTTAATTTCAAATTTAGTATTGTAAAATATCAGTGTTTGGCGTGAACACCGAAAGGCTGAAATCAGCGCAATAAACAATTCTCAGCGTCCGGGGTGTGGCGCAGCGGTAGAGTGTTCTACTCTTAATCCAAAAACTCGGCGGTTCGATGCCAACCCTGGATACTTTTCTTTAGGGATGCACCGGGGCCTGGCCCCGGCCTCTGCCCCGGTTTTCAGGCCCCGACCCCGGCGACGGCCCCGGTGGTCAGGCCCCGGTCCTGACCTGGGCCAAAAATTAGCGAAATTTTGTATATTTTTGACATTTTTTGACCAAAATTTTTAATTTCACAAGTCAAAAAGTACTACAAATCCGTTGTTTTCTCACCGATTTGAATGAAAACAACAATAGTAGGATTAGTATACCAGAAATTATTGCAACATTTTTGAAAATTTCCAATTTGGACCCCCAATTTCTAGGATCTGGCCCCGGCCCCGGCCCCGGTAGTGGCGGCCCCGGTGCATCTATACTTTTCACATTTTCAATCCTGATTTCAACCTTTCACATTTGGACGACCGTGACAGGACGATACTTAATTGTATAATTTAAGTTATATTATCTTTATTTAATTATTTTGTTCGCTCTGAAAATAGAGCAAACAACATAATTAAAAATTTAAACGAAAATATGAAGTTTCAATAATATCAGCAATTTAAAATTTAAATTTTTGATCAGAACCTGTTGCAGGAGAACCCGTTTAGCCCGCTGTTTGACGGCCAGAGCCAAATCAAGCCAGGTCCAATTTCGATCATGATATTCCACTTCCGGAAATTGGAGATGAAAATTTTTCACATCTTCTAAATTCTTCTCCTTTTCACCCTAAAATAGGAAACGGAAAGAAATAAAAATGAAAAACCAGGAATACTGACCAGTAAAAATTCAGTACATGCATTATAAAATACAAAAAACAAAATATATAAAAAATTCCGAAAAAATACCTTGTAGCTAACAACAAGGGGAACGTGCGGGATCTTAATGTACAGAAACATATTATTCTGAGCAGCTCTTTCCTAGAATAAACAAAGTAAATATAAGTAAGCAGAAATTATAACAAAACAACTTGAATTTAGCTGATACATTTTCTATATAATTTCGTGCACCAAAGAACAAGCCGACAGAAGAGACTCAAGAAAATAAAGCTAAATATTCCAAACACATAAACAGTGAAAGCGCTAAGCAAAATTAGCACACCTTCATTTTATCAATATCGTCAGATTTGTCCGGCTTTTCCTTCTTCTTCTTGCCAGCTTTAGACTTAGAAGCCTATAAAGGTAAAATCAAAGATTAGCGAAGCCAAGTTGGGTTTTTCCAATCACTGCGCGCTATTCAAGGAGTTTGCCAGTCAAAAGGAGATCCCCGGGTGGTCTTAATGCAGGGATAACGCATCGTGGTCATTTCTGCTACGGCTACAGCTTTGTCTTACATTTTGCAATTGTGCAAAAGTTATAAAGTGTAAACTAATCCCTGGAGAAAAATCCAACCTACAGAAGGTTATAGGGTGCCGGTGCTTATCCCCGGATTCTCAGCACAAGCCAGGAGTGACGACTCAAGTGTTGACTACATCTGTGAAAGGGGGGGCAGCCCTTCATCAGGCATTACGCCAAAACACAGACTCCTGTTACTTTACCGACGCAGTCGTACCCGTTTACCGATCAGTTAAGGATCGACAGCTGAGTTGGCTGGAGCCTACGGCGAACCGATTTTGCTAGGTCCTTTGCTGAAGGGTATTTGTGAAAACCTTTTGGCAGCGGGGATTCGAATCTTGAACAGTTAGATCCGTAGCCACTCGGCCGTCAAGGCAATAGTTCAACATCGTACCAATTTACCCAGAGCAAATTTAATTTGGTGTTACCTCGACTCGCGCAAGGTTGTACCGAAGGTACGACACCAAAGGAAGTCCTTACAAAACCAAAACTGAATTAATCGAATCAATTAATTAATTAATTCATCCACCTTTCCCTTATCCGTAAAGGAGGATGAGGGTGCGGCAGTGGCGGCCGACGGGTCCTCAGTGTCCAAATTCTGTCGATCCGCGGCGTCGATGTTTCGATTGGGAAAGAAGTAGCTCATGATGGCCATGAAAAAGGCGTGAGTCATCTGAATGGACATGGGGATTACGTTGATCTCGAAGTGTTCTTTGACAGAAATGCCGCCAACTAAACCAAAAAACCGTACCTGACCGACAATGAATGCACAGCAGACGCGTTTTCGAGCTTTAACACGTAAACATACGGAGAGAGCATACAGAAACGTGTACCTACTAGGTAGACATTTGTGGGATGTCACTAGTTATACTTTGGAGGGGATCATCCGTTAGTGAACGCAGTATATGTATCCGAAACTGATAACAGAAAGCCTGGCAGCTGTCACACTCTTATGCACTTTTATACGAGTTAATACCGAACTCAGTAATGAATCTGTAGGAAGTTTGGGCTATTGCCGGGAGCAACGAAGGTTACAATCAGAGTTCACAGCTGCTGTTAAATTTAATCAGGTTTACGGTTACAGGCTTCGTAACTCAGTGGTTAGAGCAGCTAGCTTACAGCACAGCATATGGATTTTTGAATGATTTACGGCTGGTTTAGTTTTTTATTCACCTTTCACATTACTATAAGTGTTGGTCGTAATCACAGGTGGACAAGGGGGAAAAGAGGGGAAATTTCCCAAGGCGAAGTTGCTCACAAGGGTTCCCGAAATTGCTCTCACAAGTGGTAGACAAATTGGCTACAAGGGGTAAGAAAATTGCACAAAAAAGCAAAAATCGCTTCCACAAGGGAAATACCAATTAGCTTCCATAAGGGTCAGTGAAATTTGAGCATCCGCTCAAATAGAACATCGTCAACTAGTTACCTACAATTTGCACTGTGTTACTGTTAAAGTGTTAGTTTAAATTTGAAATTTCAAAATCTTTGAAAACACTTTTTAAAAATGCATACACTTTTTCAAGAAGCAGACTATTTTGAAAAATGTCTCAAGTCAAAATGCACATTTTGACCGCGACTAAATCCCCTGTGCAGAAACTCTTGCTATCCAACGAAGACACAATTTGTTCAGTAAATTGGCAGATATAAGAACTGCCAATTTTGAAAATAGGCATTGTTGCATTTTTAAGCACAAACCTTTGACCATTTCTTTGCAATTCAAACAGTCTCATACATACCCGGGGCCATGTCTCGGCAGATGACCCGAACAGCCAGCTGCCGATCGCTAACCAGGGTGCCGGTGGAAAATTCCTGCGGACAAAGGACTTCCTGAAATATCAACGAAAGAAATTGCAAACAACCAATTAAATTAATGATAACAAGCAAAGTGGCATGAATGGGTTGCCGCTGGCATTTTTCCTCTTATCAGGAGTCATAACTGAAGCTGCGTACATTTAAGAGCTTTGGCCCTATTACAACTTTTTATCTACTCAATGAGAGCTTCCGAATGACACCGGTATCGACCGGATCCGACAATTTTCAATTTTGACCCATCTTAGCCGGTTTTGGCCATTTTTTACCCCTTTGACGCTCCGTAACTCATTTTTCTTACGTTTTGGTGCTTTGTCCCTATTACAACTTTTTATCCACTCAATGAGAGCTTTCGAATGATACCCATATGAGCCCGATCTGAGAACTTTCAATTTTGAGCCATTTTTCCCGTTTTTGGCCATTTTTCACCATTTTTCGCCTCATAACTCAAAATGAGTGCCTTTTCAGGCCTTGACCCAATTACAACTTTTTCAGTACTCGCCGAGAGCTTTCGAATGATACCAAAATTAGCTCATTTGGACAACTTTTTTATTTTACTCATTTTTACTCACGGGGGTGCTCCGGGAGCACCTCTGCTTCCCCGGGGCTCCCCGCGCTTCCGGGAGCAGTTCAAGTCAAGACCTTCAAAATGAGGTATCAACCACCTCTCTACCCCTTCCCAGTCAAAAGTTAGAGGGGGGGGACAAGAATCCGGAGAAGAAATAATAAATAACAAGCGAAGTAGCGAGAATGGGTTGCCGCTGCTTTTTCCCTTAGGGACACGGAAGAAACCCTTAGAACCCTTAGAAACACGTTTTTTTCAGAAGAATGCAACAGTATTTTGGTCGTAACTTTCGCTAGACGCATTTCCCGAAAATGCCGCAAGCAGAAAACTTGTTCAGCTCGACGAGCTCTTTCATTTGAGTATATACCATATCGACCACTTTGAAGAAATTTTTAAAAATCCGGAATTTTCCGGGTCCAATATCTCGAAATCCGTAAATTTTCCGGGAATTTCGATTTCAGTTTCGAAATCAGCGTGGTCGAATTACCCTATGACCAAATTTTGAGCGAAATCGGAGACAAAAAATTTTTAAGTCCAAAATCCGGGTTTTCGTGAATTCCCGGATTTTCAGTTTTTCGGCTATGACTTTCGCTAGACGCATTTCCGGAAAATGTCGCAAGAAGGAAAGTTGTTCAGCTCGACGAGCTCTTTCATTTGAGTACCATATCGACCACTTTTGAAGACATTTTTAAAAATCCGGATTTTCGTGAATTCCCGGATTTTCAGTTTTTCGGCCATAACTGTCGCTAGGCTCATTTCCAGAAAATGTCGCAAGAAGGAAAGTTGTTCAGCTCGACGAGCTCTTTCATTTGAGCCCCATATCGACCACTTTCGGAGAAATTTTTCAAAATCCGGAATTTTCCGGATCCGATATCTCGAAATCCGTAAATTTTCCGGAAATTTGGATTTCAGTTTCGAAATCAGCGCTGTCGAATTACCCTATGACCAACTTTTAAGCAAAATCGGAGACAAAACATTTTTACGTTTCCCTTGTTCCCCCCTTACCATTCTAAAAAATTCCGGGATTCGCCATTCCCGGAATCCGGGAAATATCGGACTGCCCGCGCTTCAGTCAACACTTCACCCCACCCCCAACACCCCCTAAAAATTTCAGCCCAATCGGGCCACCCAATCAAAAGTTAGAGGGGGGGACAGGTGTGGTCACGAGAATAATAAAAACGGACATACCCAGATGAAAGGGTTGCCTTTTTTGTGTAAAAAGCGGCAACCCAATAATAAATAACGGACATACCCAAGTTAAAGGGTTGCCTTTTTGTGAAAAAGCGGCAACCCAATAATGATAATAATAATTTAATAATAATATAATTTCTTAATTTAATAATAGTAATAATTGCAAAAGGCAAGCAATTTATGTGTCGCCTTCAATATTGCCTATCGACAAAACAGGTAGGAAAATTATTCACCAAGGTTCGTCAAGGTTGTTCAAAGAAAGCGACACACAAAATGCATGTCATTTTCAAGGTTAAAAAGTTAAAAAGCACGAAGTACGGAAATACTTTATATGGTGAATTTGGAAGCAAATTGGTAATTTTAACGCGACCAACTTCCACCAAATGTTCTCCAGAATTATTTATTCGCGATGTTTTGGTGTATCTAAACACAAACTGAAATATTTAAATATGAATTAAAAACTTAAAAAATGATACATTGCAACTTTCTGAGGACATAACTGTAAATTAGTTAATGTGAAAATTCGCCTCTTTCCAGCTAAATACCGGAAACTAACAACCAACGAGAACGAAAATAAAGAAGCTTGACCAGTTTCTTCCATCCGATGATTCAAACTTTCAAACAAAAATTCAAACCAACATCCAGACCAACTAACCCAGACCTAAACCAAAATCAAGATCTTTTCCACAACCCCCCCCCCCTCAAAACAAACTTGGTTGGATAGGTGGTTGCTGTGTGATCATGCGTTTATATTTTGGTAGGCTGCTACCTGAGGCTCAGTGATTTCAAAAAATTGTTGATTTTGATGCTTTCTCCTTAACTTCCACAAAAATATGAACGCATTTGGATCACCCAATAACCCCCAATCAAACCAGTTTGTTTTGAGGGGGGATTGTGGAAAAGACCCCAAAATCCTCTCCTCCATAATTCAGTCCACTCCAATGACAATCTCTGTAATTTAATTTCGGTAATTACATACACATACGCCGCTGAATCGCTATCTTGGACTGATAATTTCTACAAAAGCTGTTTATTAACGTACAAAAATCCCCGTATAAGAACATCAGCCAATCCCAGCTGTCCGTCTGTCTCAGTCAGACGCCATTGGGCCTCCTCAAAGCAGACCTCAAATCGGCGAGCAATGGGCGAAGCACCTTCGCTATCTACAAAAACCAACATTAGAACAAAATAAATCATATATATAAACATTAGATAAAATAGAAAATGCATAACTGGGATGTATCATATCGAATTAAGCATGTGACAGATATATATACCCTGGATTGCACAAAATAAGATTAGAACTAACTGCGGATTAACTCAGTACCAAGTCCAAGTTTTGACTGGAAAACCAGGACTTACATAGTCCTCATCTAATCCGCAGCTAGTCCTAATCTTATTTGGTACAATCCAGTGATAATGATAGAAGTGAAAGAAATAATTACCACTGCAGCAATATGTACGACCATAGCCTAAAATTAGGGGAATAGGAGGACTCCATATGCCGTCAAAAAACGACGGAAAGTGCAGATGTGTAAGCACTTTTGAGTACAAATTACACACCTTTACACAAATTTTAGCAGTTTTGCAAAAAATCTTTAACTTCTCTATAAGTTGCTTAAAATTGTCAGTTTTGGAAGCGACAAAGAATCTTTTCAATTGAAAAGACACATACTCCCTTTCTTTACTCAGTTAGAAAGCAAAATGTATTGTACTCCTGCTTCTGAGTGTATTTGTTGAGAATATCCGCAGATGAGTGAATGAACCAAAGCCATACCTCCAGAAATTTTGGCGGAAGAATGCTTCTCCTTGAGGACTTGTTTCTCATAAAAACAACTTAAACCAAAATTTCACAACAATAAAAATTATATAATATCAACAAAATATCAGATCTTAACAGATCAAAATTGGATCCTGTGCCTCCTCAATACTCATCTTTCAAGGTTAAACAAACCGAAACTAAAATTATCCGCTCGATAAGCTACAAGACTAAATAAATATAAAGAAGAGTACATAATATAAGAGTGTGACACTAAGCACACTCAATGTTATCATGCTCTGTTATGCTCTGCAAACACTATGCTCTGCTCGTTAACGGAACACCCGCCCGCCCCCCGGAAATCAGACCGTAGTGAGTAATAGTTTGCTTTAGTGAAGAATTAACTAATTATAGTTAATAAATTAATTTTTGGTAAAGCTGACCTGACGGTCATAGCTAAATCATCAGCCATGGCACTCACAGCTTCTTTACAGGTAGAAATTTCTTCTTCCAATTCACGATGTCGAACAAGCAGGCTAAGAAAAATGAAAAATAATAAATATTAATAAAACAAAAAGCTAGCCAAAATATATAAATTATATTGATTTAAAGGTCACATTTGCAGAAACACGAAAAAGGAAAAAATTACGGCTCATCCGAAGGCGTTTCTTTGAGCTGATTTGAGATAAAATATATCTGTCGCTCCATATATCTGATGTTTGACAGTTCTTCTCTGAAAAAAATTATGATTAATATAAAATATGATTACGTTTATCCTAAAAGCTCCAATTAAAAAATTAAATACAACAAGATGTGAGCACCAAAAAATATCCTAACTGTCAGTGTCTGCAACCAAGTTCAAATTAATGTTAAATATGCACAAACTACCTCCTGAACAGACAATATTTAAATGTAATATAAAACATAAGTCTTTTGACGTTGAAATTAAACTGAGAAACATTACAAAATTTACCGTAGTTGATTTTGAAGTTGAACAAGACGAGGGCGAACGTCCTCAATGCTTTGCAGTTGCAGCTGAAATCGCAATCGTTGCAGTTTTTCCGCATACAGCTGCAATCAGAGAATCAGATCATAGGTAATAGAATTTTGTGCAATAATTGCAAACAATTCATTAAAGTAGTGAATGCCTACGATTAAAATTATCTGGCCTATTTATCCTCAACTCAAGCTTTAGTGGAAGTAGAAAACACAATGGGTTCAAAATTACCGTAATTTCATGTATAAACCCAGCGTCCGATTCTTAGTTTCATTTTCATTATGTTATCTTATGCTTTCTCAAACTCCATCTACTTCGGTATGTGTACATTTTACAGGATAATGCGTGTACACAGGAAGTTGACACATTGTGCATTACCCTTCACTTTATAGACGCATGCTATGGCACATGCTTTATGATGGTGTAAAAATTTGTAAAAGGAGTGAACTTAACAAATAATCATTGACATAAAATACAATATGTTAATACTGATTATCAAATTCAAGCAACCTGAGCCGAGTAGATTCAGTATCCCGAAGAATATCTTTCAACACTGTTCAACGCAAGCAACTCTATACCTTTTTCCTCGGATCTACATACAAAATCAAATTATTCACGATATCCAAGATTGTTGCGTATTGAGCCTGAAATAAAAAAACCAATCTAAGCATGGCAATCAAACTCCTTAATCTGTTTCTTTTTGTTACTTGTCTTTTTCAAGGTTCAATTTGGACCTACTCCATGGTTGGCCCGGGTTCTGAAATCAATATAATAAAAGAAAAGAAGAAGGCATCCCAGGGTCCCCAAAACAAATGAGTTTCAGTGGACTAATAGTTGTGGAAAGTATTTTAGTGAGTTTCCAGTTAAGTAGATCTCTGTTGACACCTGTTCTGGGCTTATTCTAGGGATTTTTTCTTGGGGGGGGGCTCTTTGGGGGGGCCCTCGGGGGCGAGTCATTTTTGGGGGGGGGGCGAAAATTTTTCAAATTTTTTCTAAAAACATGCTAAAAATTGCGCTATTTTTATAGCAATTGCCAAAAATAAGTGGATTTAGTGCTTAAATAGGCAAAAATCGACTAAAAATCTCCGGCGAAGCCGGAAAGTTTTTGAAAATTTGGCCTTCTGAGCGATTTTTTCAGGGCAAAAGTTCAAAAGGGGCACCCACTTTTTTTGGGGGGGGGGCGATTTTTTTGGGGGGGAACGATTTTTTTGGGGGGGGGAAGGATGTTTATGGGGCCCCCCCCGCCCCCCCCCAGTAGAATAAGCCCAGCTGTTAGCTGCCGGTCAAAGACCTAGGTTACCTCAGCATAGCATTGTCGGTTCTAGTCGTGTTGCTTTTCTTATTTAACACAAAGTGAGCTGGTATAGTTTAGTAATCTCGGCATCCCGTGAGGGTACGAACCGCCGAAATAACACCGAGTGAGATAGATATCCGTACCATAACTGTGGCCGCAGCACCCAGTCCGAGTCTGTGAATCCTGGCCTTTACGCACCCCTATTTAAGGGCCCACTGTTATTGTCAAACTACCCCAGCCTAGCAAGTTGTATGGACTTACACCTCTCTGCTCGTTTCTAATGTCAGCCCTAGACCTCTGAGTTCTGTTTTGGTGTACACGGCGTTGCTACCAATCTACCCACCGAGTGGAGAGTTACCAGTCCATTCTGCGAATTTGCTTACCTAACTGTTTATCATATTGCTCTTGGAATTTAACACAGAAGCCTATTGGTCTCACGTCAATGTTAATACCACTGCAGAATTTGCAAGAGTCGGATGAATCTGATAATGACCAAACGGAACGGTAGAGTCGAAGTAGTGGAGACTGAAAATACTGCTGCTTTAACCCGCTCCTCCTTTGAGTCCCCGCTGTTATTGCCAAATTACCCCGGCATAACAAGCTGTGTGGACTTAAAGGTTCACCTCTCTGCTCGTTTCTAATGACAGATCATTCCAGAGACTAGTCCTCTCAGTTCTGTTTTGGTGTACACGGAGTTACTACCAATCTACCCACCGAGTGGAATGTACCAGTCCATTCTGCGAAGTTGCTTGCCTAACAGTTTGTCCTATTTCTCCTGGAACTTATCACAGAAGCCTAGCGATTATCATTAGCGCATTG